>OY747713.1:14757960-14817960 GCA_963556495.2 Valencia hispanica | reverse complement strand
ACTTGCCCAGTAGGACCTAGCGACTCGACGTGGACTAATCCAGTGGGACTTGGACTTGCACTCGGATTCGAACGCTAAGTTCTCGAGTGTGACTTGGACTCGAGAGCTGGTGACTAGACTACGACACTGGTAACAAGAAGCCTCCCCACACCATGATGCTGCCACCACCTGTTTCACTGTTGGGATGGTGTTTTCAGAGGAATGCAGGCCAATGTTAATTTTTGGTCTAATCTGACCAGAGCTCCTTCTGTTGCATGTTTGCTGTGTTGTCTGCATGGATAATGCAAACACCACTTCTTATGGATTTCTATTTTACTAAAAATGTCTATCTCTCTGCTGCCAGATTTATAGAGTTGCACAACAGATTCGCCCACCTAACTTGGGGATCTCTCCAGGCCTTTTGGCTTCTTCTCTCATCAATGCTCTACTTGTCAGTTTAGGTTGATGACGATGATTGTCTCGTTGGATTTGCTCTTACCCACGTATCTATGATCTGTCAGTAGTTTTTGGTAGGGGATAAGAGTGATGTCATCATGTGATCACATGACTTGTAAACCAGGCTAAGAGGATTATCCTTTTTTCCCCCCTTCTGTCATATATATCATTCGGCCCGTTTTCTTCTGTAAGACGAAGCAGGAGGATCTGGACGTTCAGAAGATTTGCTGATTTATTGGTTTGCAGTTGATCAGCAGCGTATCAGTAGATGATCGACAGATGAAGCTGAATGCTTGCGCTGTGTTTCTGCTGCTGATCTGCCCTCTGCAGAGGGTCGACTGCAGTCTGCCCGTCTTCACCCCTGCCACAGCAACGCTGCAGGTAGGACAGGTGTGAGCTGAAGAGCTACAGTTAAAACTTGGGGACTAAAATGCTAATATCAGAAGTCTTAAACCAGAAAACAATTATCAATATTTTTTATTTGTAATGCATTGTAATATCCCTGTGACATAAGGTTAACACAAGGTATATAATATTCATCCCTGCATCTGTGTTTTAAGCTGCAGCACATCCATGTCATCCTGTGGTTCTTTTACTTGGAAATCAACATCTGATCCACATATTTTGTTTCTATGATCAGATGATGGAGTGTAAATCATCTCTCTGTTCTCTTTCAGGAGAAGGTTTCTGCAAACTCTGAGTCAAACACCTTCACCTCTCTAAAGAAGCACGGATTAATGCGACTTCCTGGGATCTGTCGACGCCTGAAGCGGCGCAGAATCACCATCGTGGTAAATATCTTCACCCTGACACAGACATTTCTTTATTGTCTCTCTTCATTATCAATCATTTCTGCCTAAAAGAAAATACTCTCATCGCATCTCAGCCCCATAATGACATGTAGCGCTGCACACATTGTTTTGTTAGCCGTGTAAAAAAAACTGAAGCTATTACACACACCCAACACTTGTTTTGAGTAAATCTATTCAATGGGGTAAAAAAACCTTTGTTAAGAAATACAGTAATGTTTTGAAAAGACATTTGTTGTGCATTAGCCCTATATAAATAAAATGGATTCATTTAAATGTTATACATAAAATTACTACTTTGGCATCCCCAGAAATCCTTTTAAAACACATGTAATTTTTTTATTCATATATCCCCTTTTAGGTTGATCACAGTCTCTGCTTTGGATAATTAGTAATTCCCATTACATGTGAATTAACTCACATTATTTCTAGCCGAAGGACACAAGTTTATTTTGCCACCATGCACGGTGAGCAGGATGGTAAAGGAGGTTAAAAAAAATCTCCAAAGCTCATTGTAAGAGAACAACAGCATTCTGGGGCCACCAGGTTTCCGTTACAATTATTAGGAGCTATCTACATGTCAGCTGGTTGATGGGGAGGCAGGCTATGCACAGTAACAACTCTTGTGCTGAGATTCCCCTGTCCCCGAGACAGTGTGGACAGCAGGGAACTAGTCCGTTTCACTTGGAGGCGACACAAAAAGATCCAGGCATTTGGTAGCACTGTTGCCTTGCAACAACAAGATACTCCTGGCCCAGGGTTCTTCTGCATGGAGTTTGCATGTTCTCCCTGTGCATGCATGGGTACTCTCTGGGTACTCTGGCTTTCTTCTACAGTCCCAAAACATTATTTGTTTATTTGTTTATTTAAGTTAGGACAGTGCACATTAATAAATGTTTTAACATGGCTAAAACACAAATATGCCGTAATAAGCACAAGAGCTAAAATGCATCCGTTGTCCTAAGGCAAGTAAAATGGAACAAATACAGACAACATTAGACAGAGGTAAAATCATACAGCACAGCTAACACAATATATGACAGACATGGTCACAAAAGCATCAACTTTTACAATAGAAACAAACACAATAGAAACAAACACACAAAAAAAAACAAAGAAACACTGAAGTTTTATGCACCTGGAGCATTATATTGACCTAACATTACTGTTAGGAAAAAGTAAAAACAGAAAAAGTATTTTTGCTTTCATGTTTTATTCAGTGGAAAGTAACTAGTTACATTTAATTGAGTAACTTTTTGCCAAAAAAAATTACTTCTATGAGTAGTTTTACTGCACCACACTTTTTACATCATATTGATTACTTGAGTAATATTATTTTGAAGTAACCTTACTCCTACTTGAGTAAAATACTTACCTCGATCTACTTCACGGAATGATGAACAGATACGTTTTATCGGAGGTCAAGTGAACATTCAGTGAACCATAAATATTGTCACTGGAAGTACTTTGTACTTTTCTATCATGTATACATGACCTACTGTAAATGTTGCTTTCAAAGCTTTTATGTTGTGGAAAACTGAGATTTTGAAATGTGTGTTTCTTCTGCTTGAATTTGTTGTTTTGTAATGAGGCAAATTATTTTTATAATTTTTTTACTTAATGATTTTGAATACCAAAAGCTGCACACAATTCTATATTTAGTCCTTATAATTCCATCATTTTCACAGATTAAATCAGATTAAACACTTCCACTAGAGTAAAAATATGTTGAAGTGCTACTACTCTTACTTGAGTACAATTTTTGACTACTTTACCCACCTCTGATTCTATTTCACATTGTCTGAAAGATCCATCCACACGTTCAAACATTAAACCCAGACCGCTGAAGAAACAAAGGTCATGAATTCCTGTCAAACCTGTAGTTTTTTTTACTTTAAAAAAGAGCAACAAGTGCAGCGCACCTTGAGAATTCCCAAAGAGGAAAGTGGTGGGAACCCAGGGTGTAAAATAAAAACTAAAAACAACCCTGTATAACTCTGTCGGTGCCGCTTTCCTTCTCCTCCTCTCTCAGTGTAACCTGGAGAAGTTCTGCTGGGGCCGGAGTTGGTGGAGGAGACAGAGGACTCCGCCTGGTCAGGTGTGTCGGTGCCCTCGAGGTTCCAGGTGTTCACATTTCTTCCTTCACAGTATCTGAACATCAGAAGGATTTGTTTTGCTGCTAATAAACTTTGTTTTTTTACATGAACCACTGATTTTTCTTTGTATTCATGTAAACCCTACATTTAAAAAAAATAAGATGTAAATATTGTCTGTTCTATTGCAGAGGTCATGAGATGATTCTTTTGGGTACTCTGTGGTTTATATTGCAAGGCCAGTTTATCTAACATGGTTTTCTTTGGTGATTTTGAACACCAGGAGTTGTAAACCTAGTAAAAAGCTTTCCAGCTCAAACAAAACTCGCTCTCTGTCGGCCATTGCTCCTTGAGTGGACGTGCGTTTACAACCTGAAGTAAAAAAACTGTTGTTGACCAGAGACATCACTGCAATGGTAGGTAGACCTGCCA
The DNA here is from genome assembly GCA_963556495.2 of Valencia hispanica. NCBI lineage: Eukaryota > Metazoa > Chordata > Actinopteri > Cyprinodontiformes > Valenciidae > Valencia > Valencia hispanica. Next base: position 14,814,191 of record OY747713.1, on the reverse strand, counting down.
GAAAACGTCTGCGCCCCCTGCTGTCCTGCTGTGGAATTGCTTTGCAACACTGACACCAACGAAGAAGTATAAAAGGAAACCGTCTCCGTCAATACGTGTGCATGTGAGAGCAAACTTGCTGATGGAGAAGCATGAACTAAGCTTTAGTCATGAGTTGGATGGAGAAAGGTCAAGTTGTAATTTTCAGCCGCTGCCTTTAGGTGGCGGTGTGGATCCACCGACTGACTTCCGCCAACATTCACGTTTCCAACTCAGCTGGGGAAACAACGGAAGTCACTGCGGTTCCCCTTCACAATAAATGTTGAGGCAAACTCGTTTGAACATTTCCCCGGACAGTATGTGAATTTATTTCTGCCAATGAGTGAGATGCATCAGAAAGTAAAAACTTTCACACCAAACCACAATTTACAGTCACTAATAACAGAACATGCAGGTGTTTGGACACTGGGCAAGAACTGGATCCGTTTTGGAAAGCCTTTACTTACATTTAGATAACATTTATATTAATTTGGCACTGTGTAAAGAAAAGGAAATAGAATTTATAGAGTGCACACATGTCAACCTTATTAGAGCTTTCTTTGTCACTCTTTTCTTTATATATATATATATATATATATATATATATATATATATATATATATATATATATATATATATATATATATATATATATATATATATATATATATATATATTGTATGCAATGTTTAGAAAATACCAACTATGGTAGCAACTAGTTATTTATTTTTCCACATTTATTTGAGTAATTTTTGGGGGGGAATAAAATTACTTCTAGAATTATTTTACTACATCATACTTTTTACTTTTACTTGTGTAATATTATTATGCAGCAGTGTTACTCTTGCTTGAGCAAAATCTCTGGATACTCTACCCACTGTGAGCAACTTTACTAAATAAAGAACAAACTTGTTTTAACCAAAAATAAACCACACAGAGACCCACAATTTATGTTGAATGGAGACCTCTTGTCTCTACACAAGTTTTGTTTTGATGTTGTTTTTGATTCGCTGAGTCTTTTGGGGGTCAAGAAGATTCAGTAAACACTAAATATTGTCACGGGAAGTTCTTTACTCTGTTCTAACATACATACAGTACCTGCTGTAACTATCAGTTTCATTGGTTTTTAAGGTGAAAAATGGTTCTTCTGCCTGTAACTGTTATTTTGTAATTGTGTAAAATTTAAATGTTTTTTTTTATTTTAGTCTTTAAAATACTAGAATTTGCACAAAACTTTACGTTTTAGTCTGTCTTACATCATTTAAAAATATTAAATCAGATGTTCTGATAAGTTACTCACAGACGTGGGTAGTAACATTTACACAGTTACATTTACTTGAGTAACTTTTTAAAAGAAAAGTACTTTGGGGAAGTTTTGCTCGACTGTACTTTTTACTTTCTCTTGAGTAATATTTTAATGAAGTATCGCTACTCTTACTTGAGTAAAGTTTCTGACTACTCTACCCACAGCGAGTAACTTGAATAAAACTGAATGCTTGTTTTAACAAAAAAATGCATGAGACTCACACATGGAGTTAATATTTTGGCTTAAGTTCAGGAGCAGGACCACGCCCCAAAATCCACTTCCCACTCAGCAATCTACCCAAACTCGATTCACCTGGCGTCTTACACCTGGATCGCATATCTAATTCCTCTGCAGTCTACATAAACTCAGACCGCCTAGCGCTCCGAGTTTGTCTCGATCGTTTTCGCACCATCCCTTCCCGACCCTCTAATGGGCCTCATCCTTTTTACTTTCTTTAATATAGAAAGTTCTCTTGCATCAGTTCTTTTGTTACTTCTGTGTTTCTGCTCTGTCTTCTCGAACCCCCAGACGGTCGTGGCAGATGGCCGCTCCTACTGAGCCTGGTTCTGCTGGAGGTTTCTTCCTGTTAAAGGGGAGTTTTTCCTCTCCACTGTCACTACATGCTTGCTCAGTGTGAGGGATTGCTGTGGTTGAAGTCTGCATCAACAGGGTGCAACTACCAGTCAATGACCCGATGCGATCTGCTGGGATTCCTTAAATAGAAAACTAGCTAAAACTTTAACCTGTTGTGAATCGGCGCTATATAAATAAAATTGAAATCTTCACATCCTCACCTTTGCATCTTAACCCTCTTCCCTTCATCCCCATCCTCCCATCCCTTCCCTCACCCCTTCATTCCCTCCCTACATCCCCTCCCTCACGACCTGGTCCCTACAGCCTCACATCCCTACATCCACTCAGTCCTAGCCTCCTGACATCTCTCTCTTTCAGGTTCTGTCTGGGGGGTTCCTGAGCCGGCTCGGGAAAGACGAATTCCTAAAGACTGCATCCCCACACTGAGTCTTCTCCCTAGCCTCCTTCTGCGCATTTACCCCCTGACCTTTCATCCCTCATTCCATTCCTTCAATAAACTTTTAAATTCAGATCTCTGAAGCGTGGTCCGAGCTAGTGAAATACAGTTTATGTTGAAGTGAGACCTCTTGTTTGTACACAAGCTTCATCGTTTTAACATTATTTTCAATCCGCTGAGGCTGTCACCTTACCCTGATCTAATAAATATACATTACCTACTGTAAGTATTGGTTTCATTAGTTTTACTTGTTTCTTGTTCTTGTCTCTTCTAGTCAAATTTGTTATTTTACAATTATGTCATGTCCATTTATTTTAGTCTTTATAATTTGCACATAACTTTACATTTTTGTCCAATAACATATTTTTTAAATATTAAATCATGTGCTGTAATCTCAGAACAAATACTCAAAAAATCAATACTCGAGTATCCTTTTTACCAAATACTTTTTCACTCTTACTTGAGTATTTTTTTGGGGATTATTACTTTGTACTTTTACTTGAGTAAAAATATGTTGAAGTAGTGCTATTTTTGCTTGAGTACAGATTTTGGCTACTCTACCCACTTCTGGTTACTTCTTACTTGTTTAGCCTTTTCCCCACTTAAAAAAAAAACAAAAAAACTCTTGTTTAAGTAATTTATTGAATGTGATTTTTAATCTTGCTTGAATATAAATACCTTAAAGTAGTACTACTCCTAGTCATATTCTTAAAAAAAAGAAGCTGTATCTGTATTTTGTTTTGTTTTAAATTATTTCCAATATGGTTGTATTTATTTCAGATTAAGTCTCCATTCATTCAATTAGCACTGTGGTTTGTTTACCTTAAAGTACAATCTTCCCCCTTTTTTAATATTATACATTACGGTATTGCTATATTGAGTACTTCACACCTCTGAAAATACATTTAAAAAAAGTTTAAACGTTTTTTTTCCTCCTGTATCTGCCTCCTTGCCTCTTAAGGTAGTGCTCAGGCTTTTATTTTGAAGTGTCTTGACCGGAAACTGTCGTTTATGTTAATGGCCTTTATCACGTCGTTGTCGTAGTGAGAAGAGAGGCCGCCCGTCTAACGATCCGGTAACAGTCTGTGGATTAAAGTGGTCGCTCTGTCCGGTCTCCGGTGAGTTTACCGGACAGTGTGTGTCATCTGTCGCTAATAAACCAGCTAATCTTCTTCTCGGCTCCCGTGTTGGATCTAAACATGGCGGCCGTTTCAGCGGATCACGGTGAGTGGTCAGAGTTGAGCTAACAGTGGCTAATAGTAGCTCCTCTTCTTTATAGGTAAACACTCAGAGTTGGAGGACGTTAAATCACTGCTGCCACCTCCCAGTGTTTGTTTTTCCTATAATTTGAAAATAAGCTGAGTTAGTTATTTTTATTAGCGATTTTTTACTTGTTTTTGTGTCGTTATTGATCAGCTGTGTTTACAGTCTGCTGATTTTAAACCATCTGTTGGTCATTTAATCCCCATCTAAACTCAGCAAAAAAAAGAAACGTCCTCTGACTTTCAACTGTTTTTACTTTCAGTAAACTTAATGTGTGTAAATATTTGTATGAACACTAAAAGAGTCAAAACCATAAGACATAAACTAAAAATGTTTCACAGACATGTGACTAACAGAAATAGAATAATGTGTCCTTGAATGAAGGGAGGCTCAAAATCAAAAGTACCATTCAGTATCTGGTGTGGCCACCAGCTGCTTCAAGTACTGCAGTGCATCTCCTCCTCATGGACTGGACCAGATTTGTCAGTTCTTGCTGTGAGATGTTACCCCACTCTTCCACCAAGGCACCTGGAAGTTCCTGGACATTTCTGGGGGGAATGGCCCTAGCCCTCACCCTGCGATCCAACAGGTCCCAGACGTGCTCAATAGGATTGAGATCCGGGCTCTTTGCTGGCCATGGCAGAACACTGACATTGCTGTCATGCAGAAACTCACGCACAGAACGAGCAGTATGGCTGGTGGCATTGTCCTGCTGGAGGATCATGTCCGGATGAGCATGCATAAAGGGTGTCACATGAGGGAGGAGGATGTCTTCCCTGTACCGCAAGCCACTGAGATTGCCTGCAATGACAACAAGCTCAGTCCAATGGTGATGTGATATACCGCCCCAGACCATGACGGACCCCCCACCTCCAAATCGATCCCGCTCCAGGGTACAGGCCTCGGTGTAACGCTCATTCCTTCGACGATAAACACGAATCCGTCCATCACCCCTGGTGAGACAAAACCGTGACTCATCAGTGAAGAGCACTTTTTGCCACTCCTGTCTGGTCCAGCGAAGGTGGGTTTGTGTCCATAGGCGGCGTTGTTGGTGATGTCTGGTAAGGACCTGCCTTACAACAGGCCTAAAAACCCTCAGTCCAGCCTCTCTCAGCCTATTGGATAATTTCCAGTCTGAGCACTGATGGAGGGATTGTGTGTTCCTGGTGTGACTCGGCCAGTTGTTGTGGCCATCCTGTACCTGTCACGCAGGTGTGATATTCGGATGTACCGAACCTGTGCAGGTGTTGTTACACGTGGTCTTCCACTGCGAGGATGATCAGCTGTCCTTCCTGTCTCCCTGTAGCGCTGTCTTAGGCGTCTCACAGTGCGGACATTAGCCACATCAGCAGTCCTCATGCCTCCATGCGACATGCCTAATGCACGTTCACGCAGATGAGCAGGGACCCTGGGCATCTTTCTTTGGGTGTTTTTCACAGTTGGTAGACAAGTCTCTTTAGTGTCCTGCGTTTTTAGAACTGTGACCTTAAATGCCTACTTTCTGTAAGCTGTTAAGGTCTTAACGACCATTCTACAGGTGCATGTTAATTAATTGATTATGGTTAATTCAACATGCATGGAAAACATTGTTTAAACCCTTTACAATGAAGATCTGTAAAGTTATTTGGATTTTTACAACATTATTTTTGAAATATACAGTCCTGAAAAAATTGCCTTTTTTTGCTGAGTTTGCTTACACGTCGATATTTACAAGGCAGAAAAAAAAGAAGAAAAATCTGATTTTTTTATTTCAGCATAAAAGAAAAAAGAAAAAGCTAAATATTACATGTTTTGAGCTTCACAACAATGAGGGAAGAACCCTTGAGTCATTCCTTCAGTCTTTGTGTTGTGCTTCCAGAGCCGGCACAAGCGAACTAAACAGATGCAATTCAAGGTTTACCCATTAAGATTTGATACCAGAATGTCTAAAATTTTATAATAAAAAAAAAACGTCTGTAATGAAAACATGTGTATCTTTGTGACTATATTTAGAAGCGTGGGTAAATATAAAACGATCACCAATCAAATTGCTATCAGGCAAAAACACTTTATTGCTCCCATTAAAAACAAATGCATCGATTTAAATTAACAGGTGATATTGATGTTGTTGGAATGTTTCAGGTTGAAAACATTAATACTAATCCATTTAGTTTGATCTTTTAGGTCTCAGCAGCCTGTCGGCTTAACTCTCTCGGTCGCATCCGAGCGACATGTAAGCAACACGGACGGCAAACTAATCCCAGAGTGAGACCGCAGCAGCTCCAGGACCAGGACCAGTGGGTTACTGGTCAGTAACCAGCAGCAGAGAGCCAGGGTGGCTGCGCTGTCACCTTCCAGCTGGAGAGGCCGACTGATGGAGAGCGACTGTCGGATCCCAGTCGCTTGCTGTCGACCTCGAGTCCTCCTCCTCCAAGCTCTCTTTTGGGGTCTCGTCTCGCTCAGGTGAGTCTCCCGTCCGGAGCCAGAGGTTGCTTTGGTTTCATGGAATCGGGTCTTTTCACTGGTTCAAATAATTTCCTTAAACGTGTAAACCTAAACTTCTGTTAGTTGATGAAAATGACGTTTTTATCACACTCGTGTTCAGAGATATTTGTTGTTTACAGGATTTGTCTTACACTGGAAAAATCTGTTTTAAAAAAAAACCAAAATTTTTTTAAATCTCTGTGCCTTTTAATAGCAGAAGAAGCCCACGTAAACTGTCACGTTTTTGAAGCTAAATGGCCATTTTTTTGATGCTTTGTGCGTTTTTATTTTTATTTATTTCAGAGTGTTCGGAGCAGCTCTGCTGAGTGAGGAGAAGACAACAGGTACGCCTCGGCCGCCTCAACCACGAAACCTTCAGCGAGTTAAAAACTGTTCTCTAGGGCTGGACGATATCTCGAGTTTTAAAAAAATATCGCCGTGTTTTCATGTACGATACAAGAATGACCCAATATAGTTTTATATCTAAATAAATAGACCAGTTAGTTTTCTGCCCTCCCGCCCCTCCGTCACCATGTTACACCTCCCGTCCTCGCTGAACGTTAATCTCACCGCAACCCGACTGCTGCATTCAGTCCGGAAGTCACAGCAGCATGGAGACAGACGAAGGCACGAGGGAGAGTGTTGAAGAGGAGCCGCTGGTTAGCACAGCTTTAAGCGGCCGGTACACAATGGTACTCAGTACCACCACTTCTTAAAGCAGCTCTTTCCAGTTCCAACAATTCTCCGAGCGCTGAGAACGTTCTCACAGAGTCCTTGTTCGCTCATTAGTGCGTCTGTTGTAAGGCTTTTGCAAGCTCCCCTCTCGAATTTACAGAACCCTTCACAATGTGCAGAAAGACAGAAGCTTGTCTTTACTGTACTGCATCGCAACATTCGAAATGTATGGTGAGTTCAATAACTTAGGACATTTAATACTTATAACAAAAAAACAGAAAATAATACCACAAGCCATAAACTTCTGTTTAATGGCGGTTGGCAAGCAACGTTTGATGCATACTAAACATGCCCTACTTATTTTTTTACAAAGTACTCAAAAAAAAACTATATTCTCTATTAATTTTGTCTTTTTGGCCTCTTAGAACCAAGCCCCCGGGCTGAATTTCAACACCAGCCCACCCTTTGTCCATAACAATACTTTTTAATAGCAAAGCTATAACTATTTTGGTTCGGAAGAATAAAACATTAATTCAATTCAATTCAGTTAATTTATATAGCGCCAATTCACAACAGATGTCATCTCAAGGCACTTAACAAGAAGTTATTTCAATACAATTATACAAACATTCCAATAAGTCAAAAAGTTTCCTATTTAAGGAATCCCAGCAGATTGCGTCAGTCATTGGCGTGAGGTTGGGCAGATTTCCAACCACAGCAATCCTTCAGCAATCCCTCATACTGAGCAAGCATGTAGCGACAGTGGAGAGGAAAAACTCCCCTTTAACAGGAAGAAACCTCCAACAGAACCAGGCTCAGTAGGAGCGGCCATCTGCCACGACCGTCTGGGGGTTCGAGAAGACAGAGCAGAGACACAGAAGGAACAGAAGATCCGATATAAGAGAACTTTCTATGTTACAGAAAGTAAAAAGTTGATAACAGGACACAGTGGATGTTCAGTTACTGAGAGGATCATCCCAGTCGATGACCCCCGTCCAACAGGGCATTGCAGCCAAGCAGGATACCAGACCAGGTATATCTTCTATGGGGAGAAAAACACTGAGAGAAAACAAAGTTAACAGTCGAAATAGCAGAATGTACTGTAATACAACTGGAGAGTCGTAGGAGAAAAGGAAGTAGCAGAGTGAAGAAAAGTGGTCAGTCTGTCCTCCAGCAGTCTAAGCCTATAGCAGCATAACTACAGAGATAGCTCAGGATGACCTAAGCCACTCTAACTATAAGCTTTATCAAAAAGGAAAGTTTTAAGCCTGGCCTTAAAAGTAAACAGAGTGTCTGCCTCACGGACTAAAGCTGGGAGCTGGTTCCACAGGAGAGGAGCCTGATAACTAAAAGATCTGCCTCCCATTTTACTTTTAGAGATCCTAGGAACTACAAGTAAACCTGCAGTCTGAGAGCGAAGGGCTCTGTTAGGAACATATGGAACAATTTGATCTCTGATGTATGATGGAGCTTGATTATTAAGGGCTTTGTATGTAAGAAGAAGGATCTTAAATTCTATTCTGGATTTAACAGGGAGCCAATGAAGGGAAGCTAAAACAGGAGAAATGTGATCTCTATTTTTAATATTCATCAGAACTCTTGCTGCCGCATTTTGGATCAACTGAAGGCTTTTAATGGCATTTTGTGGACTTCCTGATAGTAAAGAATTACAGTAGTCCAGCCTTGAGGTAACAAATGCATGGACTAGTTTCTCAGCATCACTCCTGGACAGGATGTTTCTAATTTTAGCAATATTCCGGAGGTGAAAGAAAGAAATCCTAGAAACCTGTTTAATATGGGATTTAAATGTCAAGTCTTGGTCAAAAATAACGCCGAGGTTCTTTACGTTATTACTGGGGGCCAATTTAATGCCATCCAGATGAAGTGATTGACTAATCAGTTTCTGTTTAAGAACTTCTGGTCCAAAGACAGCAACTTCTGTCTTTTCAGAATTTAAAAGCAAAAAGTTTAGGGTCATCCATGCTTTTATGTCTTCCAGACATGCCTGTAATCTACCTAACTGACTGGGTTCATCAGGATTTATGGATAAATATAGCTGTGTATCACCGGCATAGCTGTGGAAATTTATCCCATGCTGTCTAATGATTCTACCAATTGGAAGCATATATATGGTGAAAAGAATTGGTCCAAGGACAGAACCCTGTGGAACTCCACAAGTAACCCTTGAGAGTGAAGATGATTTATCATTTAGATGAACAAACTGGTACCTGTCAGACAAATATGATTTAAACCAGCCTAGTGCTGTTCCTTTGATCCCTGCAACATGTTCAAGCCTTTCTAAGAGAATATTATGATCGACTGTGTCAAAAGCAGCACTGAGATCTAACAAAACCAGAACAGACACAAGTCCATTATCTGAGGCCATGAGAATATCATTAGTAACCTTCACCAGTGCTGTTTCAGTGCTATGATGAGCTCTAAAACCTGACTGAAACTCTTCAAACAGCTCGTTACTGTTTAGATGTTCACAGACTTGATTAGCAACTATTTTCTCAAGGACTTTGGATAAGAAAGGAAGGTTAGATATAGGTCTGTAATTCACTAAGTCATCTTGATCAAGGGAAGGTTTCTTGAGTAAAGGTTTAATTACAGCTATTTTAAATTCCTGTGGTACGTATCCGTTTACTAAGGATAGATTCATCATATCCAAAATGGGGCCAGGAACCAAATGGAACACTTCTTTAAATAATTTGGTTGGGATTGGGTCCAACATACAAGTTGACGGTTTAGATGAGGCTAATATTTTTGATAATTCTTAAAGCTCGACTGAATCAAAACAGCCTAAGCACAACTGAGGTTCTACAGTTCTTTCCGATACTGACTCATTTACTGAGGAAGAAGTAATCATGTTTGGGAGGATGCCAATGATTTTATTTTTAATAAAATTTATTTTATTTATGAAGAATCTCATAAAATCATCACTGCTAAGAGCTGGGGGAATAGTTTGCTCAACAGAGCTATGACTGTGTAAGTTTGGCAACTGTACTAAAAAGAAACCTAGGATTGTTTTTATTCGCCTCTATTAATGATGAAAAATATGCTGTTCTAGCTTGTCGAAGGGTCTTTTTATACAGCAGTAGACTGTTATTCCAGGTTAAATAGGAATCCTCTAGATGTGTAGAGCGCCATTTTCTCTCCAACTTCCTAGTATTCTGCTTTAAAGTACGCAACTCTGCGTTAAACCAAGGAGTCAGCCTCCTATGGCTAGCCACTTTCTTTTTTAATGGGGCTACACTATCTAATGCCAAACGCAATGAGGACGTAACGCTGTGAACCAGACCATCAATTTCTGAAGGGTTAGAGATAGAATTGCTGCCATCCACTGTGTTAGCCTGAGGCACTGAGGAAAGTAAGAATGGAACAGATTCTTTAAAAATTGTTACAGCATTGTCTGATAAAGCTCTACTATAATGAAATTTTCTTTCAGATTTAAGATGGTCAGTTAAAGTAAATTCAAAAGTTATCAAGAAGTGGTCAGACAGGACCGGGTTATGTGGGTGGACTGTTATTTCCTCACACTCAATACCGTATGTCAGTTCAAGGTCCAAAGTGTGTTTACCTGAGTGGGTCGATCCCTGTACTTTTTGAGTAAAGCCAATTGAGTCTAAAATAGCATTAAAGGCTGCATTTAGGCTATCACTTTCAGTATCCACATGAATATTGAAGTCCCCCACTATAATAACCCTATCAGTATTTAATACTAAATCAGATAAAAAATGTGAGATCTGATCCAAGAATTGAGAGTAAGGGCCTGGTGGACGATACAAAACCACAAACAAAAATGGTCTTAATGTTTTGCAACTTGGATGAGGAAAATTAAGGGTTAGATGTTCAAAAGAACTGTAGCTATCAATTGGTCTGGGACTAATTAGTAAATCAGAACGGAAAATGGTTGCAACTCCTCCTCCTCGCCCAGTATTTCTAGGAATGTGAAAATTGAAATGACTGGAAGGAGTTGACTCATTTATACTGACATAATCCTCTTGCTGCAACCAGGTTTCTGTGAGACAAAGGAAATCAATGTGATTATCACAAATCAAGTCATTTACTAACAAAGTCTTTGAGGAGAGAGATCTTATGTTTAATAAACCACATTTAATAGATTTATTTTCAGTCAAAGTTGTATTTATTTTTATGAGATTTCCATAATTTGCTTTTGTTGGCTTAACTTTTAATCCATTTAATTTTGGCCGTGGGCAAGACACTGTTTCTATAGGGTAATGGGGGGGTAACAGTACAGAAGCAGCAGAGAGGTGGGTTAAACTACGACTCTGCTTCCTGATCTGGACCCTGGGTTGTCAGTGTTTTGGAGGATTAATAAATTCGGCCATATTCCTAGAAAGAAGAGCTGCTCCATCCAAAGTGGGATGGATGCCGTCTCTCCGGATCAGACCAGGTTTTCCCCAAAAAGTTCTCCAGTTATCAATGTAGCCCACATCGTTTGCAGGACACCACCTAGACAACCATTGATGGAATGACAGCATGCGGCTAAACATGTCGTCACTGGTCCGATCAGGCAGGGGACCAGAGAAGATTACCGAGTCTGACATTGTTTTGGCAAACTTACACACCGAAGCAACACTAATTTTAGTGACCTCCGATTGGCGTAACCGGGTGTCATTACCGCCAGCGTGAATAACAATCTTACTGTATTTACGCTTATCTTTAGCCAGCAGTTTCGGGTAGGATTTGATGTCGCCCGTTCTGGCCCCTGGCAAGCATTTGACTATGGTCAATGGTGTCTCTAATGCCACGTTTCTGACTATGGAGCTGCCAATTACCAGGACCGGCTTCTCAGCGGGTGTGTCGCTGAGGGGGGAAAATCTGTTAAAAACGCGGACCGGTTGGTGGTGGCCCGTGGGCTGGGTCCTAGAACTATGCTTCCTACGTACAGTCACCAAGCCGCCTAGAGGTCCCGGCTGCGCGGGCTCTACCGGAGGACAGCTAGGGGGTTCTATCCTTGTTGGCTCCGCGCTCGCTAATGGGCTTCGGCTATCTGCTGGTTTTTCAACAGCGCGGAGCCGTGCTTCTAATTCTGATACCCTCGCCTCCAAAACTACAAAAATATTACATTTATTACAGTTACCATTATCACTAAAGGAGGCAGGGAAGTAACTAAACATCTGACACAGAGAGCAAGACAGAAGAGAAGAGTTAGAGACAGGAGAAAGAAGAGTAGCCATAGCCGCAATGAAGCTAAGCTAACTGAGCTAGCGAGACCTTCCACCCAAAGAAAAACTGTGAAACACGAGGAGTTCACAAAACGTAAAGTACACCACCACAAAATGTGTGTTTTAGTGTGATTGTGTGTTAAAATAACTTAGAAAAGCCTCAGCACAGAGAAAATAAGATCAATTCAAGAGCGTTTGAACACCAAAACAGCTCCACGGAGCACAGCAGTGACAACAGGAAATGACGCAATACGGCTTACCCCGTCACCACGATGAAACCAGGAGATGTTCCAGGAGATGTTCTCATTATTTTATTAAAAAAATTAAAACCAATATACACTGATACTTTATTTTTGATACTGTTCCTAATGTACAGCTACAGCTGTATGTCAAAGTGCCTGTGTGGCTTTTTTGTCAATACTTTTCTGGCAAGAAAAATACCTAGATTTTTATCGAAAATCGGATTTCAGCTGAAAAATATGGAGATATAACTTTTGGTCCATATCGTCCTGCCCTACTTTTCACCTTCGGTTTGTCTCACCTCCTTCTGTTCTTCTTTATCAGCAGCGAAACCCGCTGCCACCCCCTGCTGGCTGCTGGAGAACTTTGTGGTGTTGGAGGAATGCAATCGCTGCAGCGACTTCAATGCTGTAAGTTAACTCTGTTTGTTTTGCTTTTTTTATCTATAGAATACCTTAAATGCCTGAATGTATATCCAATTGTTAAAAAAATCACTGTTTTTGCTGTCAATCAGATGTTGAATTAGAGATGGATCAATTTGAACATTGCACCCACCATTTGCACCCACCATTAGTGTAAATATTATAGATAGATAGATAGATAGATAGATAGATAGATAGATAGATATAGTTCTGGGAAGATGAAAACTGGGTCTCAAACGGCTGAGATGTGGTGAACGTCTGTGTTTTTTTTCAGAAGACGCAGTCTGTTTGCAGACAGACGGGATACGTGGAGAGGGTGAACTGCACCAAGACCAGCAGAGAGGAGTATAAGAGGTCAGAGCCTGATAACCGGGGGCTGAAAATGACTAATGGGTTCATCTTGGGACAAGGAAATCAGTCAAACAAGTATTTAGGGGCCTTTCTATTAGCAAAGTTTATTTAGACAGGGCTCCTATGCAGTCTGGGAAAATATGGAATTGCACATGGGCATATTCCAGGTCTGGATCAGAATGGAAAAAGAAAATGAGCATGCTTTATTTATTATTTATTTTCTATTCTACTTCCATCCATCCATCTATCTTCTTCCGCTTATCAGGCGTCGGGTCGCGGGGGCAGCAGCTTAAGCAAGGACACCCAGACTTCCCTCTCCCCAGCCACTTGTTCCAGCTCCTCGGGAGGAATCCCAAGGTGCTCCCAGGCCAGCCGAGAAACATAGTCCCTCCAGCGTGTCCTGGACCTTCCTCTGGGCCTCCTCCCGGTAGGACCCTGCTGAGGGTGTAGAGCTGGTCCAGTGTTCCACGGCCAGGTTGAAAACTGCATTGTTCCTCCTGGATCCGAGGTTCAACTTTCCGTCGGACCCTCCTCTCCAGAACCCCTGAATAGACCTTACCAGGGAGGCTCAGAAGTGTGATCCCCCTGTAGTTGGAACACACTCTGTGGTCCCCCTGTTTAAACCCCGATCTGCCAATCCAAGGGAACTGCCCCCGATGTCCAAGCAATATTGCCAACCAACACAGCCCCACACCATCCAGAGCCTTGAGGAACTCCGGTCGAATCTCATCCACCCCCGGAGCCTTGCCACCGAGGAGCTTTTTAACGACCTCGGTGACCTCAGCGCCAGAGATTGGAGAGCCCGAGCCCAAGTCCCCAAACCTTGCTTCCAGATTGGAAGGCGTGCTGGTGGGATTGAGGAGGTCTTCGAAGTATTCCATCCACCGACCCAAAACGTCCCACGTCGAGGTCAGCAGCACACCATCCCCACTGTAAACAGTGTTGGTGGCAGACCGCTCAGCCCCTCTCTTCACCCGAGTGTCCAGAACATGTGGCCGCAGATCAGATGAGACGACAACCAAGTCGATCATCGAGCTGCGGCCTAGGGTGTCCTGGTGCCAAGTGCACATATGGACACCTTTATGCCTGAACATGGTGTTTGTTATGGACAATCCATGACGAGCACAGAAGTCCAATAACAAGACACTACTCGGGTTCAGAAGGAGCAAAAGCCCCTGACAACATAGCTCCTAGGATCATTGGGACACTCAAACCCCTGCACCACGATAAGGTGGCAGCCCAGGGAGGGGGTTCTATTCTACTTATACATAATAAAATTCCATGCCAGTTTGGGTGTCACTGCATGACTTGGGACATGTAAAAGTGTGTAAGTTTGTTTGTTGTTGTCTCTAAAATGCTGTTCCCTCGTCCTTGTTTGCTGTTGTAATGTCAAAGTTATTAGTTCTGCTTCTACGCTGGAGAACTGCCCCTTGTCCATCCATCCATCCATCCGGTTCTAACCATTCTCCTCCTCCTCCCAGCTGTCGCTCCGCCCTGATGGAGGAACACCTCTTCTGGAAGTTCGAGGCCGCCATGTTGGCTCTGACGGTCGTCTTCGCCGTTCTGGTGGTCATCCGTCAGCGCTGGCTCGATCGACTCGCCGCCGAAAAGGTCCGCCGACAGATCGAGTCCATCTAGGAGGAGGTTGTTGGGTTTTTAAATCCGGCGGCGGTATTTTAAACTGGATCCCACGCAGAGAGGTCCGGACTGAAGATGAGAGAACCGGACTGTTGGATGTTCCCGATCGAGCCGGTGAGCTCGGCTCTCCGTCTGTGAAGTTTTATCTCTCAACCAGCGACTGTTTCTCTGTTAGAACAGCAGAGGAAAAAAAAAACACTAAACCCAGGATGGCGAGACGTCCCGACTCGTGATGCAAACTGTAGATTATATTTTAGTATTACAGCGTTTATAGCGAAGGAGAATAAAATCGGAACTTGAACGGGAGTGAAACTGAAATACCTCAGTAAACAGGAGCTGAAACTTTCCCCTCCTGACGTCGTAAAGCAGCTCGTCGCTCTGATGTCACAGATTTGCACTCTGGAAGTGACGTCACGACACCAGGAGGCTGTTCCTGTCGTATTTCTGCTTCACCTCCTGCACACATTTGAACTTCAGATCCACGGTGTGGTGAGAAACCATCCCACAGGCCTTCTTTTTCTTTTCTTTTTTATTTCAAGGTTAAACATTGAGCTGCTGGAACGGAGAGTAAAACTGTCAGCAGATGGATAAATCTGATGTTTAAACATGCAGTTCCATTCGCCATTAGAAATGGTTTTTACATCTGTGTTGGTTGATGCAGCTGTATTTCAGTTCCATCTCCCGTGTAGCAGGTTTTTCTACGCAGGCTGGAGAAAAACTGGGATTTGATTTGAGCATTTTTCATGTCTGGATTAGTAGGAAAGCAGAAGAGTAGGTTTGTATTCTCATACCTTTCTTCTCCATGTCTTTCCTTCCCTTTTTGTTCCTTGTTTTTCCCTCCTTTCTTATCCCTTCTTCTGTCCTCCCTCCCATTAATTCATCCTTTCTTGTGCCGGTCCTCTCGTTTCTGCCTTCCGTCCTCGTCTTCATTTGTGTACCAGTTTTTTTTTTCTCCAGCCTATTGTAGAAATATCTTAACATAAATTAACCGTAAACATTTTTTTTATAGTTTTAAATGAACTGGCAAGTCTGGAAATGTCTAAACTTTCACATGCAGGGTGTGATCTGATCATATCCGCCCGTTCTTCACCGGACCGGTTCACATTTCCTCTGACCTCCTTCCGATGTTTTTGTTGTAAATAACAGGTTTATGTTGAACTTTTTGTTTTCTCTGTGAAGCTCCTGATAGAATAAACTGAAGAAAAACATGAAACGGAGCGACTGGAGCCGTCTTGTTGCACGACTCGTTCCAGAAATTACTTTTACGAGTTTTTACATCTGGATGAACTTGAAACAAGAAAATAGAGGATGATGAATATTTATTTTTTCAGGTTTTTTGTTATTCAATTCAGTTTATCTATATAGCGCCAATTCACAACGCGTCATCTCAAGGCACTTTACAAGAAAAAGTCAATTCAATACAATCGTACAGATTCCAAGTTAGTTACATTTATTCTAGTTTAACAATTCAGTCAAGCTTATAATTCAAATTGACTCAAATCGTTTCATATGTAAGGAAACCCGTCAGATTGCATTGTAGCGATTAAAGCGCATACACACAAAAACAAATGGAACTGACTGAGGAGTACTTTCTATTTTAGAAAAGTAAGAATTGCTGGTGGCAGAAGCTCTTTTAGTGGCTCCATCTAGGAGAAACAGATGAACTAGTCGCTTTCAGAAACTAGAGGATTATAGAGAGCGCACAGGTGAAACTCAAAAATAAAGAATATCGTGCAAAAGTTAATTTATTTCAGTAATTCTACTTAAAAGGTACAGTACCCAAAACTTATAGCACCACTTCAACCTATTTTTGTAAAAATAAAAGTAATAAAAGTAGCCAAAAAAGGCTGCTTGGGCACCGAGTAATATCTGATTTAATATTTTTTAAATTAACCAGGGAGACAAAATGGGCAGATTGCTATGGGCAAATTCTGGTATTTTAAAGATAAAAGGAAATAAATGATATAACAATTACATAACAAATTCGTTTTTTTCAATCTATCGATACAGTAGGTAATGAATAGATCTTAAACGTAAAAAAAGTACTTTCAGTGACAATTTATGCTGTTTACTGTATTTTCACTTACATTAGAAAACCAAAGCTTGTGTAGAAAACAGGTGATCTTTAATAAACTGTAGGTGTGTATTTTTGGTTAAAACATGTTCACTCTTCATTCAGTGAATTTATTCAAAGTGGGTAGAATATCTAGAAATTTGACTCAAAAAAAGAGTAGTGATACTTCATAATATTACTCAAGTAAAAGTAAAAAGTACAGCATAGCAAAACTACTCTTAAAAGTACATTTTTTCCAAAAAGTTACTCAAGTAAATGTAACTAGTTGCTACCCGCCTCTGCTCATTACATTCAAACCAAGACATTTCAATGTTTAGATTATGATTTACAGCTTATGAAAAGCCCAAATTCAAAATCTCAGAAAATTATGACTTACAGGAAATGAACTAGAAATTAATCAAACAATGATTTTAAATAGAGAAATGTCAGACCTCAAAGTATAATCATGCAAACAGACATTTTCATAATTCCATTCAAAATCCATAGATTATAGATTCAGGGCCCACAACTTAAACGATTTCAAGTATTTAGTTTATTTGTACATAATTTGGGCTTCCAGCTCATAAAACCCACGAAATCAAGAATAAAAAATTTTTTTTTTTGATTTGTCAGAAGCAACATCCAAACCTTCCTTGACTTTGTACGAATCTTGCATGTTACAAAAAGCTAAGAAACAAAACTCCGACCGCTCCAATATAATCTTATAATAATGCTCCAAAATCACTGACATAATGTTCACATTCCACTTTTTTAAAGTAAAAAAAATTTGGGAGTCAAAGCTGCTGAGCAGCTCCACAGTGAATAAACAATATTGTGATTAGGGCTGGGCGATAAATTGATTTTATCGATTAATTCGAATTTGCCGTTTAAGAAGATTTATTTTTGGGAAAATCGAGAATTTGCACACAACTTTGAATTCAGGTAGACTCCCAAAAGAGATATTAAAATAAGAGTTTAAAAAAATAGATTCTGTCATTTGTTATTTCTGTTTTAAGAAGGTAAAAGGAGAAAGAAAAAAAATGGGAGATTTTATTTTTAGGCCATATCGCCCAGCCCTAATTGTGATTATTAAATCTTTTTAAAAATAGTTCTTGTCTAAAGCTTACAACATGGTTTGTGTTGCTCTCTAAAATAAACTGAGCTCACGGTGAATCCTGATTGGTCGACGCAGTTCAGGTCCCGTCAGAG
Organism: Valencia hispanica; assembly: GCA_963556495.2. Classification (NCBI taxonomy): domain Eukaryota; kingdom Metazoa; phylum Chordata; class Actinopteri; order Cyprinodontiformes; family Valenciidae; genus Valencia; species Valencia hispanica. Next base: position 14,796,331 of record OY747713.1, on the reverse strand, counting down.
TATGTAATTATTTCCATTCATCTAACAACTCAGATTATTTAGCTGTTCTACAGACATCAAACATTTATCTGAGCTGAGACGCAACATTTCCTCCAGGTTCATGTCAACTAAAACAAGCAAAAAACAACAAAACACTAAAATAAATACATGTGTGTAAACGGTAGCTTTCTGGATTGTTATTTCGATTCTAAATGTGGGATAGGAAGTAAAGAATCTGCTTTAAAATCTCAACATTATATGAAATATTTATACTTTTTAAAAAAACATTGAAAGTTGAATTCTTTTATATAAAATTAATGCTTTTAAATCTCATTCATGCTGTAATTTTACCAATTTAAATAAAAAAACTGTTTAACATGTTTAACAGTTTTGTGCTCGCCGCTAATTTAATCTAATGACTGAAACCGATGCGAGTCGTTATGCATGATTAGATCTCCAACCTCAGGAAAATAAACAAACTGCTTCCCGATTGGCTGAGCCATGAAGTCTCTCAGCGTCTCATTGGCCAGGATTCGGCTGGCAGTTGATTGGCTCGTAGGCCGTCCCTGAGCTTTCCCTCTTTTTCATGAAAACGACACAAACTCCGCCCCCGAGCAGGAGGACGATGGGAATCCCCAAACCCGCCGTCAGGATGCCAATCACCATGGGAGAGAACGAGTCGACGGGCGGAGCGCCGACGCCCACCAGCATCGTCCTGAGGGAGACAGGCCACCGTGGATTTACGCACAGACGGATCAGAAGCAACCCAAACAATCAACGAAGAGGAGGACTGACCAGCTGAGGAACATGGTGGCGCTGTAGTAAGCTTCCCCCGCCATGCCGAAGCTCACGTTCATTCCCACGGTTTTCGGATCCCAATAAAAGGCTTCGATCAGAGCTGATGAAGAAGCCGCCGCCGTCGTGTTTCCGCTCAGCGGCCGCGGGTCGGAGTGACGGCATGGCGTCGCATCCTCCAGAACCGGACGGGACCTCCGGTACGCCACCGGCTTCCACTGGACAAAACCCAGGACGTCTGAGCTGTGGTTGGCCGAAGACACCCACTGAGACACCTGATTGGTCAAAACAATACAGCAGCAGAACAGATCAGCTCACATTTGGACGGCCGCCGACTCGCACAGGGTTTATTCCCTGTGGAAATCGACTCAACGATTTTATTTTTCGTTTGCAGATCATCTCTAAAATATTCTGAAGAAAATGCAACTTGGGAAGCTCATAAATACCGAGGCGCAACACTACTTTACGCACTATAAGATGGCGTTTGCGAAGCAGCCCAATCTAGGAGCCCCCTTCATTTTCCCGAAACCCCCAAGAGCAGAAAGGAGTAGGGATGTAAGAAAATATCGATATATCGTGATATTTTATGTAAGGGATAATGCCACATGAGGTGTCCATTATCAGAAATGAATGGATGGAGGACGGTTGCTTCTGTAAAGTCCATTAATTTCCGGTAATGTACACCTCGCCTGGCATTATCTCACTTATAACGTGGTCACTTACGAAAGAAAGAAGTATTTAATCAATTAATAATACTTTAATGTGTTTTAGAGTTAAAGTCGTGAGGGTTTTTATTTTTATAAGTCGAGCGCACCATTTAATAATCCCGTATACAGGCGTTGCCAAGCAACGTGGCCACAGCGACCCGACCGCAGCGGTTGAGTCTCCGTTGCCATGGTTACCATCTAGCGTTTGAGCCAATCAGAATAGAGTCTTCACCCACACCATGGTATAATTCATGATATTGTATTGACATTTAAAAGCAATGTCTCGATTTTTTATTTTTATTTTTGAATTTGAATTTGAATGGAACCATTAATGATGACATTTTTTGTAGTAAAATTTAAAGCATAACTGGTAGTTTTGTGGCTGTTTTCACCTTCTTCATTACAGGGGATCAACTATATCTAGTAATAAAACTGGATGTGTTAAAGTATGAAACAGGTTGGAGCATTTAGAATGCTGTTACAGTTTTTTTTAACAATTAAATTCAGTTTTAAAAATCACAATATATTGTCTTACTCACAGTATCGTCCCCCCTGTATTATGATAGATATTGTATCGCCAGATTCTTCCCAATAAACATTATTAGAAATAAGGAAGACTGTAGAATTGTATTAATGCATATTATGGTATATTTGGAGTTTTAACTGTTAAAATAAGCAGTTAAAAGTGTTTCTATAGGTTTCAAGTTGGTCCCTATTAACCCCAAGAATGTAAAATGATCCCAACAGAAAAATCTAAATCCTGATCCTTCAAATTTAATTTAAATCAGAATCAAATTGAACACTAAATTGGCTAAAGGGATTCAGCTTTTTGTAAGCAGTTGGCCGTCTTTTAAAAACGTTCCTCGCTGTCATACTACAAAATATCCTAAACAAAATCCAAAAATTCACATTAATGCGACTTAAAATAATGACATATAAACATAATAATAACAACCTCACAACATAGTTTTGCTGCTATAGTCACCTTGAATATTGAAGGTGTGTACTCGTCATCGATGAACCGGCGAACGTCCACTTTGCTCAGGGGATAAGCCCCGCCCACTCCCTGCAGCTCCAGCATGAACCTGGATGTATTGGAGCGAGGCAACAGCCCGTTAAGCCACACCTCCAACTGGGAGGAGTTAGCAGAATGAAGGAGGCGGGGCCAAAGATCAACACGCCCCTCTGAGCCAAACACCGACAGCTGAAAAAAAAATACAAAAGTCTAGTGTTCAAAGACATTCAAAGCGTTACGGAAACTTATTTCTGGCAACTTCTCATTAATATCAGAAGCTCTTTCATAATTTTACATCATAATAGTGACATCTGAGAGAGAGTTGAGTTAACATGACGATACAGTATCTTTACAATTATAGATATATAGAGATAATATATTAGAATTGCCATAAGTATTAAGAAATAAGTCATAATTATGATATCTCATTATTATTTGATGACCACCACATAACTATGACAGAAAACTCAAAATGATAAAATATAATATATTTACTATGACTTACTAAGGTGAATCATAGTAATGAAACATCTCATAATTACATATTATTGTGCGATTACCATCTTATAATAGCATGTAATCTCATTATTGCAATAGCTATCTCATGACCCACTTACCTAATGCTTAATTACAAGATAGGAGAGAGTACTTGATAATTATTCACTTAGTATTCTCAAAATTATAATAACTGAGCTCTTAATTCTGCCTTTGCCATCTAATAAGACAAATTCTAAAAATATCTATATGTGAAAAAATAACAACAATAATAATAATAATGATACAGATTGAAATGAGTGTCCTTGGTCATCGTAGGGTCCCACCCAACAAAAAAATACGGGCACTTTTTCAACAAGATATAATTTCTATGCCTAATGCAATCTTTTATTGGAGAAATTGTGTCTCTGATGCATGCTGGATTAAATCTTGGTCCCTATACCAGAAATTATTAATAAATAAGAAGATGAAGGATATTGCCTTTAAACTTATGCATCGAATTTATCCCACCAATCAATAGATGCTAAATTTCATAAAAACTATTAACCCCAATTGTACATTCTGTAAAGAATACCAAGAAACAGTTGATCACCTCTTTTGGAAATGCTCTGTCACACAAACCTTTTGGAAAGAATGTTTACTTTTCATAAGATGTCATATTGATCCCACATTTGTATTTAAATTTGAACATGTTATTTTTGGCATCCATGATAAGAAAATACAAATAAACAAGGAAATTGTAATTCAGTTATTATTTTCAGTAAATTTTATGTACATAAGTGCAAATTTTCATCTTCATCCCCATTTTTCCCTGTAGTGATACATGAAATTGAACGATATTTATCATCTATTGCAAAAAGCTCAAACAAGAAGGCAATTTGCACTTATGAAACCTGAATGGCAACCAGTGTCTTTGAACCAAAATAATATTTTCTCCTATTTCTGTAACTCCAATTATGTTTATATTCCTTTGTATCGAACCCCCCTGGCATACTCACTCTTTTATTATGGCACTTTTAAATGCCTTAAACGTTTTGTACATGACTGAAAATATTCTCAAATAAATAGAGCTTTAAAAGAAAAAGAAAATGAAGGAAAAAAATCATAGGGCCCCACCTGAAAGCAGAGCGATCCGTTGCTTGAATGTGGGGCAGAACCACAGAGCACAGCCGTGAAATCAGACAGGTTCATTGGAGACCAGCTGAAGTCCTTCAGCTCGTAGGCAGGGAAGAAGTTGGAGGTCGCCTCGGCCGTGTCGTTTTCATCGTCGTACTCCAACAGCTGACGGACAGAAACACATTTTTTTTTTTCAACAACAAGCACACAGGACAGGTTTGGGCTACAAGATGAAAGATGGACTCGGGACAGAAAGTTTGTCTGACCCGGCTGAAGACGACGGCCGTGCTGTACAGGATGCTGCTCTGCGGCTCCACCGTCAGGCTGCCGCTGGTGTTACGAGCCGAAAACTGAGGCAAGTTTACCTGAAATGCAAAAGAACTACATTAAAAAAAAACATTTTGACACATAATTTTTATATATCCGTGGCAATATATAGTGTTTACTGCGCTCAGCAGATAGAAAACAACAGGTCCCACTTTGACAAACACTGTAGGTCTGTGTCTGGTGCATTTTTGATTCAGTGACGTTACACACAGTGGGTGGACCGTCCTGAAGTTTTATCTCATGTAAGACTAGCAATACTTCATAATAATATAATTCAAGTAAAACGTACGGAGCAGTACAACTACTCCTAAAAGTCCATTTTTTCTGAATCGTTACTCAAGTGAATAGTAACTAGTTACTATCCATCTCTGGTAGAGAATAATAAACAATTGAACTAATATTTCTAAATACTTATAGCCAGAGGTGGGTAGTAACTAGTTACATTTACTCAGTTACATTTACTTGAGTAACTTTTTGAAAAACATGTACTTTTGGAGTAGTTTTACTCGACTGTACTTTTTACTTTTACTTGAGTAATATTTTTGTCAAGTATCACTACTCTTACTTGAGTAAAGTTTCTGGCGACTCTACCCACAGCGAGTAACTTTACAGAATGAACCAAAACACATGAGACCCACACATACAGTTTATGTTGAAGTGAGACCTCTTGTTTATACACCATCTTCATCATTTTACATTATTTTCTATCTGATGAGGCTGTTGTGTTATTTACAGGTCGAGTGGGGGTACCTTACCCTGGTTTAACATATATGCATTGCCTACTGTAAGTATTGGTTTAATTAGTTTTACTTTGAAAAAAAGAACATTTGGAAAAATTTTCTTCTAGTCAAATTTGTTACTTTACAATTATGTCATGTGTTTCTATTTATTTAGATCTTCAGAATTTGCAATAACTTAATATTTTTGTCCAATTACATTATTTTTAAATATTAAATTATATCTTGCGATCTCAAAACAAGTACTCAATACTTGAGTAGCCTTTTTACCAAATACTTTTTATTAATCGTAATTTTTTGGATGACTGCTTTGCACTTTTACTTGTGTAAAAATATGTTAAATAGTGCTACTTTTACTTTACTCTTGGCTATTCCCCCCTCTGCTTATAAGACAATCATCAACTAATATTTCATATGGTGACGTAAACACTAATATTCTTGTTTGAGAAACTAGTTAGTAATCTAATTATGTATAATAATTATTGTTTCTGAAGCTGTTCAATGCAAGCGAGTCTCGTTCAAACCTCGACTGTAGACGAAGAAGAGTTGGTGTGCACAATCAGCAGTGTTGGCGCCCCCAGGCTGCAGAACAGGTAGTGCAACGTGTCGTTTCTTCCCACGGCTCTCACATGAAGGAGGTCACCACCAGGGGGCGTCGGGGTCAACTTCACCGTCAGCTGAAGCAAAGAAGAAGAAAACAAATCAACAATGATCAAAGCAAAGAGTATAGAAGCCCAAGAGGCGAAACTCAATAGAACAGTTGCCCCCATGACGTGACAGCGCGGCCGCCATTATGGACTGAAAACTAAAGGAAAACGCCGAGAAATAATGGGAGTCAACGCCACTGAACCAACTTAACATAAAAAATGTAAAGTAATCTTAAACTTTTCTGGCCGTCATATCTATTTATAAAAAACAATTTAAAATACATTAATGAGGATGAGCGACGTTAAATGACAGAAAATGTTACGTCTATGTGTTAGTTATGCATGGCCTAATTACCCTAAGGAAAAAGTAGGCTACTATAGCAATCATAGTATTTAAGGACAAAATATTATAGAAATTTTATAGGAATACTATAGTAATTTGGGACATACTATAGAAGTAGGCTACTATAAGACTACTACAGAAATACTATAGGGGCTCTAGGATATTATGGAGGTATTACAGAACATAACATACTTCTGTGATGTTTTGTAATACCTCTATAATATTTTATAGCCGCTACAGTAATTCTATAGTAGTCCTATAGTACCCCAAATTACTATAGTATTCCTATAAGATTACTATAATATTTTGTACCAGAATACTATAAGAGTCCTATAGTAGCCTACCTTTTCCTTAGGGTAATTAGGTCGCTCATCCTCATTAATGCATTTTAAATTGTTTTCATATTTAGATATGACGGCCAGAAAAATGTAAGATTACTTTACATTTGTTGTGTTAAGTTGGTTCAGTGGCATTGACTCCCATTATTTTTCGGCGTTTTCCTTTAGTTTTTAGTCCATAATGGCGGCCGCGCCTCCGCAGCGCCATCTACAGGCTGTTACCCATAACAACAGAGTTTCGCCTCTTTGATCAAAGAGCAGAAGTGGCTCACTGATAACTTCACGGATCAGCTGAAAGTCATTATGTTGATAAGACTGTTAAAGTTTATTCAATTATCTAGTTTGTCCGGTCACGTGAGTGTTCTGTTTTTAATCCGTTTAAGACAGAATATTTTCCTCACCAACAGTAACAAATGCATCGTTTGAAGAAAGACAAACCCTCGTCAAACAGGTCTAAATAAATCCCATCACAAAAGATCGAAAGATTTCAGTCTGTTTTCACCACTACTTTAATGAGCACTTTCACTTCCTGCATGTCTCTGCTGTGATTTAACTCTTTAACGCGGTAAATTAAAACATCTTCGGCTTCTGGTTATTTCCTTACCCGTCTTGTGTACGGATCTCCTCCGCTGAACAAACTTTGACACGAACTAAAAACAAAAACGAGTAAAAACCCCGAAACTCGGCCGGCCGCTGCTGCCGCCGCCATCTCTGTTGTGACTGATGTGCAGCGAGGGTCACATGACCACTTTCTTCATGTCAGCTGACCGCTGGGAAGCCCCGCCCCCATGAGTCACCTATCGAAGGAGCCCCCAGACTCAGAAGGCCGTTATTTAAAAATAATAAAATGAGCTAATGTAAAAGTAATTATTTTAATTTATTAAAATAATCAACCTGTTCTTTTTCTTTCTTTTTACTCAAGTGTTAAAAGTGAAAAGGAACAAACATATACAGCTAATAATCACATAAGAAGATGCATTGCAAATGAAAAAAAAAAACAAAAATTTAAAGAAATAGGTCAAAATCTATGGTTCCATCAGTTAGAAAAGCAGTCCAGATCATAACATTACCACCAGCGGGAGGTAGTAACTCAGTTACATTTACCTGAGTAATAATAAATAAAAAAAGTACTTTTACTAGACCGTATTTTATGAAGTATTGCTGCTCTTACTTGAGTAAAGTTTCTGGCTTCTCTAGCTTGTTTTAACCAAAAAAGCATGAGACTTAGACCTACAGTTTATATCTTGTTTCTACACAAGCGTCATCATTCTGTTGAGCTTGTTGTGCCATTTTGAGGTGAAGTGGGGGTACCTAGGTCTCACATGCACACATTACCTACTGTAAATATTGGTTTAATTAGTTTTATATTGGGGAGAATGTTTCTTCTACTCAAATTTGTTATTTTACAATTATGTCATGCATTTCTAATTATTTTTAGTCTTTAGAATTTGCACATAACTTTACAGTTTTGTCAAATTGCATCATTTTTAAGTATTAAATCATATTTTATGATCTCATAACAAGTATTCATGTAGTCATTACCCGAGTAGCGTTTTCACTAAATACTTTTTTTACTCGAGTAATAATATGTTGAGGTAGTGCTACCTATACTTGAGTACAATTTCTGGCTACTCTACCCACCTCTGACTACCACTTTCAGTATAATTTTCTAAAAATGATAGGTTTTAGTCAGATGTGAAGGGATGCAAACCAAATCACTCTTATCTACTCAGTCTGCAGAAGACTGTCCCAAATGTCTCAAAAATAAAAATGTTTTTATTAATTTTTTTAATTATGGCTAAAATGAATTACATTTTCCAGAACTGGTTAATTGGCGCCTTTTCCTTCAACAAGGTCAGTTTTTGATACCTGCTACTTGTATAGGCCTATAGCTATGTTGAGTTATGTTTCATATTGAAACTTAACATATACATCTTTAAAGGTGACAGAAACACAGAAACTGTTAAATTACTTTATTTTTTATTTTTACTATTTGTGCATACACCTGCTCACAGATAAAATAATAAAGTGTAGAATGCAGTTAATTCATTGACTGCATGTGAGAAAGAAGCTGCTTATTTTTGAAGTAAAGACAAACTTTACTTTCACCAGTTTCTCACCCTCAGACAGAATTAAATCTCCAGTGTTAAAACGGTGAAGCGTATCTCTTAGACTCTGGCTCATTTCATTAATTCCAACATTTTCACAGTTTACATCATACTAAGTGAAAGTGGACATTTCTTATATATCAATACAAACTGGCAGTAAGAAGAGGTTACAAAATTTATAAATAAATAAAAAAGTTATACTTCAACTTTCAGCTTTCAGAAGATGCAAAAGTGTTGCTTCCTTTGGTGATAGAAAAAAACCCTTGTGATCCATTTAAAGAACAAACTGTTTCCGGATTAAAGTAGGAGAAAGTAGTAAGCACTCAAGGCACACAAAGACGTACATTTTTAAAGCAAAATTAAATAAATTAAAATAATCAAAAAGAGGTACACACTTTAAAAACGACAGCAGAAACCCCTGGAAAGGTCCGATTGTTGAAAATGGGTAACAGGTACGAAAACAGCCGGATTCTTTCTGGCCTGGTTTAATGATTTCTAGCTGCCCATTATGGCTAGAAATATAACTTTTCTTAAAACAACAATAAAACAGTCATTTAGTTTAATAAAACACGTTTGGCCAAACATGGAGGGATAGTGTCTACTGACAGTTTCTGTCCTATACCCCCCACCTTTCTAATCCAAAACCTTAAATTGCGCCTAATCCAAACTTTTAAATAGAATTGATCAAATAATGTTTATCTTCTAACAGCATGAGCTCAGCGTCCGATACCAGGGTGTCTTCTTCCTGCCAGCCTGGAGCCTCTGATTGCGACCGTACTGTTGATATCAGCTGCTTGCCGACGTCTGCCTGGCCGTCTGATACAGTACTTAGAACGGTGTTTCTCAAACTTTTTACGCAGTGTACCAAATGCAGAGCTCTCCAAGTACCACCATCGTAACCCACCTGAACATTCAGTAGAGAAGGCTTATTACCCTTTTAACTACGGCCAATTCACAAAGGAGGCGTATTTACATGGCGACTGCCTGAAATATCCTCCTCCTGAACAGCAGTTCTCTTCGTAATGGTTCCACTTGGAAAAAAAACGACTGAAGTGTTCTTGAACCACTCATCTTCCCTCTTAACATTTTACCTCTGCTTATCTTTTCACACTGTTCAACTCATAACCGATCATGTCTCCACTAAGAGTGGGCTGAGTACGTGAACACGATGTCCTAACAGGCTTATACTGAAACAAAAAGCAAAGGGAAGACAATGCTTAGGCCATTTTAAATTTACTTTATTTTAATTCAAAGTTTTGTACTATTTTGATTGAATTGTACATTTTTGAATAAATTTCATTCTCAAAAAATATTTGACTTTCCTCCAAGTACCACTAGGGGGAGCTTGCGTACCACAGCTTGAGAATCATGGACTTAGAACATTACACACAAAAGGCCTTTGTTTTCGCTACACGGGATGCACTCACTGAAACGGGGAATAAATAATCAAATCCTAAATACAGAATATTCCTCAGCAGTGCCCAATTCATTTTTAAATTTAAATTAGGACAGTCAAACGATAAACAATTTTAAATCCAATTATTCAACATTCCTAAATATGACTGAAAAAGTAAAATTTTCGTTAGAAAAGGACAAAACTGGAAGCCGTTGCTGTTTTTCTTAAGGAAATACAGGAGAGATCCATGAAACTTTAGTTTTGAACTCCACTATCACTTTTACATGCATGGCCCTTTAAACCTGTTAGCCGTTGCTAAGGCAAGCTAACTGGTTAATATTTTCTGAATGTAAAGCCGGCCGTTTCTTATTAATTTTGGACAACCCTGAGCATCCTCTTCATGGGACTGTATCCTACAACAGTGTCTTCAGTCAGAGGCTTCATCAGTTTCGCTGCAACACAGACCGCTACAGGAGATCCATCCTGCCCACAGACATCAGGATCTACCAAGAGCACCTGGCTGCAGACCCCCACTGTCAGGACGGGAAATGGACGGGATACATTTCAAAATAAAACGGCAAACGGACTTCCGGTTGTTATATTTCAAAATAAAATCACAAATGCAGTTCCGGTTTAATCGCTCTCCTCAAAAATGCATTAATTTAATATTACGTAAAATATATCAATTCTTTATCTATTGTTTATATACAGTTTTCATTTATATAGTAAACTTTTGTTTTGTCATTTCTTTTCTGTGTTTTCCTTTTATGTTGCACATGAGTCCCAACGTGGTCATTATGATATATTCTGTCCAGATCTAGGACAAAAAGATATCCACAACGGTATTAGATCCAAGTCAAAGTCAAACCGATACATAAAATAATTTGTACCATTAGCTGTTAAATACTTGAACCAGCTCTAAACATTGCAATTTGTAACTTTTCCAGGATGACATCTATGGGTTAATAGTTATTTCTTTTTCTTTCTTTGAACAACTTATTGTTAATTTTATTGTATCTTTTACTGTATTTATGTGTTGGCCGTGCAATGGCTGCTGTGGAACAAATTGCCCCTCGGGGATAATAAAGAATCAATCAATCAATAAAGCTAAAGATCTTGAAAAGTGCAATAATTTATTGCACTTTTTACCACAAATTTCATTTTTGGTTTTATGTCTATGCTAATCATGTTTTTGTGCTGCTGAAACACCTAAGTACAGCTAGACACAACGCTAACTCTTCACATCTACAATATTATACAACTTAATTATTAAGTGATCAATGAGAAAAACACACAAGTCACAACATTATCCAATGTTCTGTAGAGACAGGCCTTTATTCTAAAAGTTAGTCATCTGTGTGACATTCACAGTAGGCTACATAGTTTCAGTTGTCCATTATTTCCTCGCAGAATTTCCACATATCTTCTATGCTGGAAAATCTGAATTTGAAGGGCTCCAGGATTGATTCCTCCTCATCGTCATCCGATAGATCTTCTCTCAACCTCAACTGCAGAACAGCCTCAGCCTGGTTCTCCTCCATGAACAACACATCAGGCAGGTCCACTGTGACAGAGAACAGTAATACGGTTGTTACTGCTGCTGAAACTGAAACACCAAGTCATTACAAATAAATATAATAAGAACAATATGGTTGTATTAAATTAGAAAAAAAAAATTATCCTCCTTTTAGTGTGTTCTCAACCAAAAGTGAAACAAATAAGACTTTAAAATCAAATCAAATCTTAATTAATATGGTTTCAAACAGGGCCGTTGCGAGAAGGCAGGCAAACCAAGCAATTGCTTGGGGCCCCAAGACAACGACTGGTTAAGAATAAAATGCAACAACAAACTGTGTGAGCGCCCCTTTGATGGGCAGTAAAGTGCAACGACACTGTTATCGGGATCCCCCCCAAGGGGGCCCCTCTCAGTGTCGCTGACAGCAGCCAGCCAGGTTCACCTCTGCTGCCGGCAAAATACAAAACCTCGGGAGTCAGGAAGAGAAAGAAGAAAAAGGAAGAGGAGGATAAGAAAAAATAAGATAGTGGTAATTCATAAATTACACTGGATAAAATAGCTCTACTTGTCTTGTACAAGTGGTGTAATTTCGCAGCAGGTAGGCCAGCAAAAACATTTTTTTATGTTAGCTACCTGCCTGACAGCCAATGCTGCTTGTAACAAACTAGAACAGTCAGTGCAACTTTTTTTTCTTCGAACAGACGGAATATGGTTACATACTGTAATATGTTTATTAACGCGATAAGGAAGACGCAGATCTGTTCCATAATCACTGTTTATTGTATTTAATGACATGACATTGCTATAGCTTTGTAATGGGTCTTAATGAAAGTGGGATAGCTTCTCTGCTATATTAACTATTCCACCGTGATAATCGATTTACCAAATGGGGTAGTAGGAAAACCACACGATAAATTCCGTGCATCAAAGCAGAACATTAATTAATGATTAACATTAATGATAGTGTTTTATTCTCTCACTTTGTGAGAACTGACAAATGTTAATGTGAGTGTATGTATGTATTAGGGTTGCCAAACGTCCCGATAAAAAACGGAATCGTCCTGTATTCAGAGAAAATATTATGCGTTCCGTATTGAGGTGAAAAGGAACGCGGTTTGTCCCGTACTTCAGCTACAGTGAAAAAAAGACACAAAGGTGGAGTCATTCTGTGTCTTTAAGCTGTGCAGCTTCCTCTTCTGTTGCTCCTTCAATCATGAAACTAATCAATGATCAGCTGATCGGCTTTTCTCTCTCTCTCTTGTTTGTTTATCGGCCACTTTGCGCAGAAAGAGGAAACCGGCGGATGTTGCGCTAAACAACAGCACCACGTTTAATAACCTGTTAATTGATTTAATATGACTTTCTAGTATCAGCTGATGTTTGCTGGAGCCACAGCCGTAAAAGCTGCTGGTCATGATATCAGTTTGGATATCTGGTGAGATGGAAACATGAAGATGAAACCAGGAGATGTTCTTACCGAATCATCAGAGCTGAACAGGTGATGGAGAAACAGGTTTACCTTTTAGGTGACATGAATGAGTTGAAGGGAAGTTATGAACTGTTTCTGAGAGACAAATAACACCAGGATCTTCTAGCTGACAGCTGGTAACTGTGCAGGGGCGGCTCTAGCAACGTTTTGCGAGGGGGCCAGGTAGGGCATTAACAGGGAAAGGGGGGAACAAATAAATACTTTTCTTTTTTATTCTCATTTAAAATGTCTAGCTTTTAATAAAAAAAATATCTGAATCTTACAACTAAAGTGTTCATCTGTTAAATGTATAGAAATCCATTATCTTATATAGTAAATATTAAGTCTAATACAGTATCCTACTAAGCTATAGTACTTTTTCCTTTGGGATGGTACCATCTGTGCAGTCTAGAATTCTGTCAAAGAAAGATGTTGAATCTATTTAATTGTTGTAGAAAAATAAGTCATTTCTGTGTATTTGTTTTACACGTGCATTAAATTAATGTCGATTACGTAGATTAAGCATCATGAGGCAGATGGTGGGGGCTGGTTCCTTATTTTATTTGCTGGAAGTTGGCAACCCTAGCATGTCTGCATGTATGCATGTATGTATGCATGTATGCATGTATGTCTGCATGTATGTCTGCATGCATGTCTGCATGTATGTCTGCATGTATGTCTGCATGTATGTATGTATGTATGTATGTATGTATGTATGTATGTATGTATGTATGTATGTATGTATGTATGTATGTATGTATGTATGTATGTATGTATGTATGTATGTCTGCATGTATGTCTGCATGTATGTCTGCATGTATGGATGTATGTATGCATGTCTGCATGTCTGCATGCATGTCTGCATGCATGTCTGCATGTATGTCTGCATGTATGTCTGCATGTATGTCTGCATGTATGTTTGCATGTATGTCTGCATGTATGTATGTATGTATGTATGTCTGCATGTATGTATGTATGCATGTATGCATGTATGCATGTATGTCTGCATGTATTTCTGCATGTATGCATGTCTGCATGTATGTCTGCATGTATGCATGTCTGCATGTATGTATGTCTGTATGTATGTATGTATGCATGTATGCATGTCTGCATGTATGTCTGCATGTATGTCTGCATGTATGTATGTCTGTGTGTATGTATGTATGCATGTATGCATGTATGCATGTATGTCTGCATGTATGTATGTATGTATGTATGCATGTATGCATGTATGCATGTCTGCATGTATGTCTGTCTGCATGTATGTCTGCATGTATGCATGTCTGCATGTATGTCTGCATGTATGCATGTCTGCATGTATGTCTGCATGTATGTCTGCATGTATGCATGTCTGCATGTATGTCTGCATGTATGTATGTATGTATGTATGTATGCATGTATGCCTGCATGTATGTCTGCATGTATGCATGTCTGCATGTATGTCTGCATGTATGTATGTCTGCATGTATGCATGTCTGCATGTATGTCTGCATGTATGTCTGCATGTATGTCTGTATGTATGTATGTCTGCATGTATGTCTGTATGTATGTATGTCTGCATGTATGTATGTATGTATGTATGCATGTATGCATGTCTGCATGTATGCATGTCTGCATGTATGTCTGCATGTATGTATGCATGTATGTCTGCATGTATGCATGTCTGCATGTATGTCTGCATGTATGTCTGCATGTATGCATGTCTGCATGTATGTCTGCATGTATGTATGTATGTATGTATGTATGTATGCATGTATGCATGTATGCATGTCTGCATGTATGTCTGCATGTATGTCTGCATGTATGCATGTATGTATGTATGTATGTATGTATGTATGTATGTATGTATGTCTGCATGTATGTCTGCATGTCTGCATGTCTGTATGTATGTATGCATGTATGTATGTATGTATGTATGTCTGCATGTATGTATGTATGCATGTATGTATGTATGTATGTCTGCATGCATGCATGTATGTATGTCTGCATGCATGCATGTATGCATGTATGCATGTATGTATGTCTGCATGTATGTATGCATGTATGTCTGCATGTATGTCTGCATGTATGTCTGCATGTATGTCTGCATGTATGTCTGCATGTATGTATGTATGTATGTATGTATGTATGTATGTATGTATGTATGTATGTATGTCTGCATGCATGCATGCATGCATGTATGTATGTATGTATGTATGTATGTATGTCTGCATGCATGCATGTATGCATGTATGTATGCATGTATGTATGTCTGCATGCATGTATGCATGTATGTATGTATGCATGTATGCATACATGTATGTATGTATGTATGTCTGCATGTCTGCATGTATGTATGTATGTATGCATGTCTGCATGTATGTATGTATGTATGTCTGCATGTATGTATGTATGTATGCATGTATGTATGTATGTATGTCTGCATGCATGTATGTATGTATGTATGTATGTATGTATGTATGCATGCATGCATGTATGCATGTATGTATGTATGTCTGCATGTATGCATGTATGTCTGCATGTATGTCTGCATGTATGTATGTATGCATGTATGTATGTATGTATGTATGTATGTCTGCATGCATGCATGTATGTATGTATGTATGTATGTATGTATGTATGTATGTCTGCATGCATGCATGTATGCATGTATGTATGTCTGCATGCATGCATGTATGCATGTATGTATGCATGTATGTATGTATGCATGTATGCATACATGTATGTATGTATGTATGTATGTCTGCATGTATGCATGTCTGCATGTATGTATGCATGTGTGTGTGTGTGTGTTTAAGTATGTTGGATTTAGTTATTGTGCACTTTTTTGGTGGTGTTTATTTGCACATGTTCAAATGTTTTGCACAGAATATGCAACATCAGTATTTTCACTATTTTATTTATATAAAGTGTGGGTGAACTTAATCTGTATGGCTATGCTGTGGTTCCTGTAGGCTTTGCGTGGGGGGCCTCCGTGACAATTTTGCTTGGGGCCCCTAAATTCATTGAAACGGCCCTGGTTTGAAGTTACAACATACTTAATCTAATATCAGATTGTTGAGGTAAATGCAGTCAGATGTCATTTTCATCTCTCACGTAAATTTGAAGGTTTGCTTTGAAAAAAACAGCATAATAAATCAAATAGACTAAAGAATTTTTTTTTTTCTCCAGTAAATAACTGAGTCATGTTTAGTGTTTTACCTGCTGTCTGACAGAGAACTTAAAGGAGTCATAACCTAGTATTATCTTGGATACCCATGCTCTATTATAGTCTTTCAGGCCCTTCTAAACAAAAAAAAAAGTTGAAAAAAATAAACACAGAGCTCCTCTGTCCCTTATTTCTGAAGGCATTATTATATCTGATGCGATACTTTGGCTGTCGTGGACGGTCATTGTAATAATGCAAATGAGGGGCGCGTTGATTGATGGCAGGAAAGAGGGGGGGTTGACACCACAGGTAACGCTTCAGCATATCTAACCCATATCTACCACTCCCGCTAGTATACAATAGCCATATTAGCAGTTAGCTGCTATTTGTTACACACAGCAGAGCAATAAAAACACAGCCTTACCGTTTCAATTGCAGGCAAGTCTCTGATTGTTGGAATTGCCCCTTTTTCCAAACGGAGCTTCGATGCCAACTTCGCCTGATATTGTCCCAAATTCGTAAAGGATTCCGGCAAAAGAAATAGAAAAAATATTTCCATGTTGATTCTGGCAGTCAACAACAGAGCAACTCACGTGTGCACTACGTTTCTGGTAGAAATGGTTTTAGCTGATTAAAATAAAAGGCTGACAGGAAGATGTCTTCTTCATGCATCATTGCGTGAAGAAACTTTCTGCATCTTTCACGGTGGAGTTCGTACTTCGAATCAGTGATGTGTCGGTCGCGAACGAACCGGCTCTAAGAGCTAACTCTTTGAAGTGAACGATGGGAGTCGGCTCGTCATTGGGAGCCGTTTTTTTTTTTTCTTTATTCGCCCCCGCTTGTTTTGGTACATTTGGTACACATCGTTTTGCATTAATTTTGGTAATAAATACACTTTAAGCAACAGAAAATCCGAGGAGCCGAAAGAGCCAGCTCTTTATGGTGAGCCAAGCCAAAAGATCTGGCTCTCCAAAAAGAGCTGGAATTCCCATCACTAGAATTCAGTAATGGCGACGCTCGACTGAATATGAGGGAGAGGGGCAGGGCGGGCTTCCTGCAGCATAGGTAGGTCTGCGATGTCTATATATGGTATATCCTGACGTCAAGTCGGCCAGAAATTAAAACCACGTATTTGAGTGCGCGTGGGTTGGTTGACGAACCCAGGGGTAAACAAATGCTTCACTTTTAAATATCGGCTTCCCGAGCAGTGTATAATCGTTAGGCAATCATAACATAAATTTTTTCTCATGGAAAAGTGAAAATTACAGGTCATGACTCCTTTAAGATAATATAGTTTATTTTAAAAACTCTGACTCATATGCACCAACAGTAGATCATAATAATCAGACTCTGACTTTTCCATCATTCATTTTGCCTTAAAATTGGAATATTCTCTGTTTTATTTGATCTATTTTTACCCAAGATCACTTGATGTTAAGATTGCAGTTTTTTAGATCCGTTATGTTCAGTTTTTCAGATAGAGCGATGACAGTAGCATCTTTATAATCCTGAGATCTTGAGCAATCCACTGATACTAAATATGTCCTGATCGATCACTGGGGAAGGGATGAAATGTTGATACAAAGTCAGACTGTTTTTACCGCGACGTCTCAGAGTCAAATGATTGTCGGTGATACATTTTATGAACTTCGTATAATAATTAATCTGTGTCGTCCCGAAATTAATCCTAAACTGCTGTAGCAGCTCAGACTGTGTTAGCTAAGATGTGCTGCTCACTGTTCTTCTCAAACAAAACAGGAATTAGCTTCGACGGCCACGACTGAACATTGGGTATTTTTTTCTGCAGTCCGTCTGTGAAACTACACTAAAGTTTGGCTATTTTAGTGGCACATACAACGCATGCAGTGCAGCTACTTGTTTGCTTTATTCCATTTTTTAAAATTTGTGTTCTTTCACGTCATCCAGACGGGTACCTCAGAATAATGCCGGCGGGCAGTGGCTGCATTTAAAGTGTTGAATGACAGTCATTGAAACAATATGGAGGTCAATCTGGACATTTTCTGATATTTTACAAAATCCCCACGGACATAATTTTATGGCCAAAAACGTGGACATGTCCAGGCAAAACAGGACAAGAGTCCTAACTCATCCTAACTTAAAGTGTTGATGCTAACCGCCATTTAATTGGTGAAAGTTGACTTTGACATTACCTAACTTAGCTTCAAACCGACAACACAACCGACATGTAACATTCGGAAATTTGCATCACGTATTAATAATTTCTTTAACGTTGACATTTTCCCGGCATCTATATTGACAAAAAAAACACATGAAACCATGCATTTACTTTATGTGGATAAGTTCTTGACAAAATCAGCAACTCACCGCTACTCGGGATATTAGCTGGTCTCCGTCGGATTAAGGCTGGTGGGGAAAAAAGTCTGCACTTCCGCCCTTGACCCTCCTGACTGTGGAGGTCGTTCTGACAGTGGAGGTCGTTCTGACAGTGGAGGTCGTTCTGACTGTGGAGGTCGTTCTTACAGTGGAGGTCGTTCTGACTGTGGCGGTCGTTCTGACAGTGGAGGTCGTTCTGACTGTGGAGGTCGTTCTGACTGTGGAGGTCGTTCTGACAGTGGAGGTCGTTCTGACAGTGGAGGTCGTTCTGACAGTGGAGGTCGTTCTGACAGTGGAGGTCGTTCTTACAGTGGAGGTCGTTCTGACTGTGGCGGTCGTTCTGACAGTGGAGGTCGTTCTGACTGTGGAGGTCGTTCTGACAGTGGAGGTCGTTCTTACAGTGGAGGTCGTTCTGACTGTGGAGGTCGTTCTGACAGTGGAGGTCGTTCTGACAGTGGAGGTCGTTCTGACAGTGGAGGTCGTTCTGACAGTGGAGGTCGTTCTGACAGTGGAGGTCGTTCTGACAGTGGAGGTCGTTCTGACTGTGGAGGTCGTTCTGACTGTGGAGGTCTGCAGCCAGGTGCCTCTCGGATCTACAACTCCTTGAAGAATTGAATTAAATATGAGCTATAAAACTTTTATTTTCTCTGGGATAAATTGTGTATTTTAGAATTGTATTTCTTTACAATAGAGGGATTATTTATCAACGCCATGCGTGACACCGAACCTTTACATAACTCTGGTTTTCCCACTGTTATTTACAGTTGTCTTGCAGCGTGTTGGTTAGCTTGTTTGTTAGCCAAGGAGGCTTACCCGATGTGAACGGTTAGCAGCAGGTTGTTGTATTTTTAATCATCTGCTCGTTCCAATCGCTTCTTCTGATCGTTTGCAACCAAAGACGTCTTTTGTTTGCCTTGAAAGGGGCGAGTCGACAGAATGCACGTTTGTGACAGGGAGTGACGTAGACCGATAATCCCTACGGTCTGCGACTGAAAAGACAGGAGACCTTCACATGGAACCACTGATGCAGTTTGGGTCTGCCATGTTCACATGAAACCTGATGAGCCAGCACCTAAAAAAATCATGGGTTAAATTGGTTTAAACAGGGCGGGTCAGTCTGTCTATGCGTCAATTTATCGCGTTAATTCTACAAATTAAATCGACCTTCGTTAACACGTTAATTCTGACAGCCTTCATTTAATTATGAAAGTAATGTCTTCATAAAAAAGGTTGAAAGATGGCCGCATCCGCGTGAATGCCTGATGTAGACGCCTGACTATTTCATTAATAACTGCTGCTAAATTATTGAGACACCGCCAGCTACTTGCCTGAGTGATTAAGCAAACCTTTATCCCAAATATCTGAACATTTGACTACGATCAAAGCAGTATTAAGGACGCTATTTCAAGTTTGGACACTAAATCCCCAAAAACAAAAGTACAGAAGGGTTTACTGACACCATGTTTTCCTTGGGTTTGTATCCACTCATCACCAGACCCACCAGAATAACATCACATAGTGCCACACTCATAGATAACATATTCTGTAATATTTTAGACAATAGTGAATGACGTCAGTGATCACTTACCAGTGTTCTTGGTATACGATCTTAACTGTAAATTATCTAAAACTGTTCAAAGTGAATATTACCGTAGAGTCATAACTGATCAATCAATTACAGCACTGAAAAATGAATTGGCGAGCCAAAACTGGGAACCTATTTATCAATTGTCCGATGTTAATGCAGCTTTCAACACGTTTCTTGACATATTCATTACACTCAATAACAAACACTGTCCCATCAAAAAATGTACAATAAGAAAACACACAAAAACACCCTGGATAACAAAAGGGCTTGCGAACTCGTGTAAAAAGAAATATTTTATATATAGGCTATTTTTTAGGTACAGAACTATTGAAACTGAACATAAGTACAAAACATATAAAAACAAATTAATTAGCATACTGAGAGCAAGTACCCACTGAGCAATAGACGTCTATTAGACGTGTCGTCTAAATTCAAACCGAAATTAGCCCGTCTTTAATCGGTCTATATTTTAGCCCGAATCTAGACGATAGAATTTAATACATTAATTATTAAATAATAAAATAACTGTAAATTGTGTAAATGATGGCCAAGTGCTGGATTAAAACATTTTTAACACTCATTGATCAATGTACAATGTAGTTTAGATTTAGACGTCTAAATAAATATGTCATATCAACGTCTCTTTTAAGACCAAATTTAGATTATTTAATTAAATACATTAAATAAGGAACAGTGATCAAAAAAATAACTGTAAGTTGCACAACTGGTGTCCAAATATTGGACTTAAATAAGTTGAATTGCCATTGATCAATATACAGTAAAGTTTAGATTTAGCCTTGATTTAGATGTTTAATCAACGTCTAGATATAAACCTGGTTTAGACGTGTATTAAAGGGGGGGGGGTATTATGCAAAATTGACTTTCTGAAGCTTGATACCCTGAGAACCTGTCTTTCCCTCATTAAAAACATGCCTGAAGTGTTGCTCTGATCCCTTCATTCATGTTAGAGTAATCTTTGAGTCTCTGCTGGTAGTTCTCGGTGTTGCTGAAACTCCTGCTCCCACCTATCCCCGCCTTTTCCACGCATCTCCTCCTCCGATCTTACGTACTCAGCTGAGAGCCTCGCCCCTGCAGAGCTCCCCTACCCCTCACAACTCCGGCTGAGTCCCAGGTGCAGTAATTATAACACACCAGCTGCAGCTGCGCGTCTTTTGTGGGATTTTTTCCCCGACTCCGTGCATGCTGCGATGATGCACGGTATGTGACGAACTGAAGGGGGAGTGTCAGAAAGAGTAGGAGGGTCTTAGAGAGGCACAGGCAAAAATCAAGGCGTCCAATACGCAAGTAAATTTCTTTAAGGTGGATTTGGATGTATGACAAACTTTTAAAAGACTTAAGGTTCCAATTTTATTGGAGTGCTCTATAGAAGGGTAATATGTGCCTGGAAGAAGCATAATACCCCCCCTTTAAGTTGTTTTAGTGGTACCGCCCACCCTCACCACTAGGAGGCAGCAACACACTTAAAGTTCCGCTCGGTCTAATCGTCGCTGATGGGGATCTGAGCATATCGGAGTCGTCCGGACCAATTTATTTTACTCTCATTGGGACCACTACGTGTGAGAAAACTTTGTTTCTTCAAATACACCTTGAAGGGCCGCATATAGGTGAGTGCTCAAAGGTACGTTGTTGAAATGTTGTTTTGTCCTGCAATGTTGTTAATTTAATCGTTATCCGTTTCCAGCATAGCTAGCAGGCTAGCTATAGCTTAGCTATTGCTATAGTTTGTGCTGCTGCAACACTGAGAATGTTTCCCATTGTGGGACGATAAAGGTTTATCTTGTCTTATAATAGTGGGTGGTTACAATGTGGTAGTGTAATACAAGTTCTATAAGTTTAATGTTGACAATTGTCTTCATTTTTTATCCGTTGCAGAGTCTTCACAAATGACGTCATGGAAAACTTTAATGTGCAAGGTGGTGGGCCACATGGAAAGAGCGCCTTCAAAAAGACCCCCTTCTACTCCGTTATCACTGGTAAATAGAAAAACTGTCTGCTAGTTCTTTGGCAATTGGTTCTTCATGTTAGAAATGTGTGACTGACATGACATGCATTAACTAACAGTTTGTCTGGACTGTATTAGGCAGTCTCTGTAATACTGACAATTATGAAACTTAATTGGTGTCGTTACATGAAAGGAAACCATACTTACAGTTATAGTCAGTCTTAATTAATTCATTCTTATTTACAGAGTAACCCCAAACTCTGAAATGGGTGGTGCCCAATGTCCATTGAGTCATATGTACCTTGTCTTAATGGATAATATCTCTGTGACACTTACAATATTTCTTCATTTATTCTATTGCTTTGTTTGCAGAATCTGTTCAGAAAACTATGATCAGCTCAGCAATGGCTGCACATCTCAAACAGGCCCCAGCTCGAAGTGGTGGAGGGGGCTATAAGAGGCTCGAAGTGGTGGAGGGGGCTATAAGAGGCCCAGGACACCATTGGTGTCATTATTATTAGTTGTTTTTTTACATTTTGGTTTAGGTGGATGCAGTTTCCCAGAGTTTTTGTTTATTTAAAAAATGTTTTGGCCTAATTTTTGTTTTTGTTTTGTTAATGTTTTGCATACAAATACCTTCATTTGTATTTTATTTTAGTATTTTGTAGATTAGACTACTTGTTTTTCACCACAATCTTTGTTTATATAAAATATCAAGACATTTTTTTTTTTTTAGTATTATATATTTGAGTTTGTGCTTTTATTTTATTGCTATGTATGTTTACAAATGTGTTGGAATTAAAAACGGGTATATTGCACATTCATATGTTTGTGATGGTTGGATGTTTGAAAAATGTATTGATTTACATTACAGTAGGATAGTTTGGTAAATGTTAACTTAAAGAGATCTATTTATATCAAGTGGTAAAATAAGCATAGTGTTACTGAAACCTTTTTAAAAGATTATCGTCATAACATCCTGGCACGACATAAAGGAAAGGATCACAGGTTAAATTTTTACATTCAATTTGACAACTTTAATTTAATTTTAATAGGTTTGTTGTGATTGATTTAATAGATTGTAATAGCTGGATTTATTATATCATTAGGCTATAATACATTTAATAGACGTCTATACGACGTCTAGATTTGGTATAAAAATAAGTGTCTGGCAAACGTATAACTTTAGACGTCTATAAATAGACGTTAATTAACGGTTATTTAAACGTCTTATATTAGACGCGGCGTATAGAGGTAGTCGTCTTTTAGACGGCTGAAAAACTTTCATTTTTAGACTAGTGGTAGACCGATTTTAGCCTAGACGTCTATGGACCATATAGACGTTCATTAGACGTCTTTTAAACCGAAAAATGCTCGGTGGGTAGGAGAGAATTTTATACTGATTTATTAATTAATAAGAAAAATGACATAAAAGGAATTTGCAAAGTCTTGAACACAGTTATTGGTCGTGGTTCCAGCAGCTCATGTTATCCGGAGTACTTTGTGGAAAATGACACAATCATAGGAGACAAAACAATGATCGCGGATAGATTTAATCCTTTTTTTTGTCAATGTTTGATCTGAACTGGCGCAAAAAATTCCATCTACCAACGAACAGATTAAGGGACTAATCAATATAAATCCTAATACAATGTTCCTCACTCCAACCGATGAGAGGGAAGTTATGAAAGCAATCAGGGACTGTTAGAGCAAAACATCTCAAGACATAAATAACATCGACATAAGGACTGTTCGTAAGGTTGCAGAAGAAATTATAAATCCATTCACTTATATCTGCAACTTATCCTTTCAACTCTGTCATTTTCCATCGCAAATGAAAACTGCCAAAGTCATACAAATCTTCAAGTCAGGGGAAAAACATCATTTCAATAACTATCGTTTTATTTCCCTCCTGCCAGTTTTCCAAAATTTTAGAAAAATTATATGACAAAAGACTCCGGAGCTTCATTGGAAAACGCCAATTACTATCTGATTGTCAATATGGGTTCAGGGAAACTAGATGTACTTCACATGCATTAATTGATTTACTGGAAGAAATCACACATGGTATTGAAAGAAAGAAATTTGTTTTAGGAATCTTTATAGATCTCCAAAAGGCCTTTGACACAATTGACCATCAGATTTTAATTTAAAAAAAAGATGGAGGACTATGGCATAAGGGGAACAGCAAAAAAATGGTTGGAGAGCTATCTATGCGAGAGGAGACAGATTGTTGAGATTTATCAACATAAATCAGGGTTTCTGGACATAACGTGTGGAGTACCGCAGGGGTCAATACTGGGACAAACACCAACGAAATATGTAAATTATCAACAAAAATGAAATTCATCCTCTTTGCTGATACCACCAATATTATCTGTGCCGAAAACAATCTGGAGCAACTTTAGGCCTCTGTAATTGTGGAATTGGATAAGTTAAAAACCTGGTTTAATTCTAACAAACTGTCACTGAACCTGAAAAAGACAAAAATGATGCCGTTTAGTAATCGTAAATGTAATATACCTGTTAAAATTGTTATTGATGACACACTAATAAAAAAAGGTTCAACAAAATACATTCTTGGGCGTTATAATAGATGAAAAGATCTCTTGGAAACCCCCACATAAGTTACCCGAGGACAAAAGTTGCTAAATGTGTTGGAATGATGAAAAGATCATGTAATTTACTGAACACCAAAGCTCGACTTCTACTGTATCGTTCATTCATTATGTCGTATTTATATTATTGTGTTGAAGTTTGGGGAAACTGTTACAAAACCCACTTACAGCCCTTGATCACTCTGCAGAAAAAGGCCATTAGGATTGTCTCTGGTGTTCACTACAGACATCTGGAAGAACTTAAACTGCAGGACGTGATCAACTTTAAAACAGCTCAAATTATGTTCAGGGCCTCTCAAAACTCTCTGCCTCCTAATGTTCAAAACTTATTCCATGATCAGAGACATACTAAGAGGAAACAAAAATAAATATATGCCCAAATTTAGAACCACTCTAAAATCAATGTGTATCTCAGTGCGGAGAGTGAAGCTTTGGAATGATTTGGCGGATTAATTAAAAACCTGTCCAAACATAAATCATTTCAAATATTTGTTCAAAAAATATGTATTAAAGAAATATGTAGACAGCGAGTGATGCCCTCAGCATGAAGCCAGTGGGGAGAGGGTGTAGGGTCACAGAGTGCTTGGGCCAGTCTCTCGTCTGTCGCATACCATCACTAATATTGTTCTACTGCATGTACTGTACAAAAATACTGTTCTTGAATTATTCTGTCTGTATATTGTTCTCGTATTGTACCTTGTGTTGAGTGTGAGGAGGTTTGGAATCATAAGCGTTTGCTTCGTTCGTCCACCTCCTTTTCAAACCATGCACTTGTATATCTTGTCGGTTATGTTGATTTGTGAGAAAATTATTGTGCAGGTTTGAAATCAACATCCTTCTATCTAAAAACCTTCGTATAGTAACAGTATTTATCCTTTAGATGGTTAAAAAAGCAGAGTATGCATGAACGTGTCTCTTGTGGAAACACTGAAATGCCAAAACTAAAAATATTGTTGCAGATTTGATCAAATTAACTCAAATATGGCCTTTAAAGCAGAAATCATAGACGGCTCCATCGGTGGAAATGATTCGTTCATAGAAGAGAGAGCTCTGGACGAAAAGATTATACCCTTATAGAAACGTGTTGCCTTCATGCTTATTTTTGGGTTTGCCTCAGCAGAAATCGGGTTTCCTCTCCAGATAATTTAAGATCAAACAGAACTCAGGCGAAAATAAGAGTTTTACACAAACAGAACCAAAGTCGGATGTCAGGTTTCCAAGCATTGTTTTTTTATTAAGTTTCAGTGAGGCGTCTGGTCCCCACACATGCACACATACAGAGTTTTGTTTTGTTTTTTACACACACCAACACGCACACAGCTGGAGTAACTCGGATGTTCTGGGTCAACGCGGATCAAACCGGACCTACTCGGCACCGTGTCCTCCCATCTGCTCGTCCTTTTCCTTCTTCTTGTGGCCAGAGACGATGTCGTCGATGCGTAGCAACAGGATGGCCGTCTGTTGAACACACAGGAGAGAGCGGTACAAGCTGCGTTCAGCATCAAACACTAACGGCGGTACCGATCGGACTGCGGCGCTCACCTCAACGGCGGTCTTGTAGGTCTGAGCTTTCACGGCCAGCGGCTCGCAGATGCCGAGGACGGACATGTCGGACAGACAGCCGGTTTCTCCGTCCACGCCCCAGTTCATGCTGTTCTCCTGGGTGTGTTTGGCCTGAACAGAACAGGGAGACCCTGTAACTCATTGAAGTCCACAGATTTATAAGGCAAAGTTCTAACAGAACCGCTTCACTTGTCCGACTGAAACCAGATCTTTACGAACACACCAGAGACCTTTAAACCAGATAAAAAACTTTATTTGCGTTCAGTTCCCAAAACTGTTTCTACTTGCCTGAAGTCAAACGAGAGATTTTTGTTCGCAAATAGAAGCTTAGTATTTATGTAGTTTTCTTTTTAAACAGTATTACTTGGGACAAACGTTTTTTGCCTTCCTTCCCAGCCATCTCGCTGTAGTTTGCAGGAATTTTGACCCATTCCTCCACCTCGCTCACACCTCTTCAGCTCTGCTCACAAGTTTTCTACCTGACTGAGATCAGAGCTCTGTGATGAACACCCCTAACAGTGAATATGTTGTCCTTAAACCGCAGTACGATTTTAGAGTCATTGTCCATTTGGACGACCCCATTTGTGCCCCAGGCTAGTATCCTTCTTCTAATCTACACCTCGCTTCAATATTTCCACATAACGCCTTTTCCTGTGCCGTCATCCGTTTTGAAAAGTGCAGCAGCTGCAGCTAAATATCGACACGCCACGATGGCGCCACTTCTCTACCTCACAGCTAAGATGATGTTTTCATTTTCGCTTCATTAGTTTCATCAAATCGCAGTAAATGTCTCCAAACATTAAGGTCTTTATCCAAGAGCGCGTTTGCCATTTGGTTTTTTAAACAATTGCTTCTTCCTTTCCAAGTCGCCTTTTAGGACTCGTTTCACTGTTGACAACCTAGTGACACATAGCAGCTTCAGCCATCATCTCCAAAAGGCCTTTTGCTCTGGGCTTGATTTGCACATTTCTCACCAAACCAACTTCATATCTTGGACACAGAACCCGTCTCCTTCCTGAATGGTGTAACGGCTGAAGATTATACTTATGTCTGATTAATTCAAGGACAAACTAGATTTGTGATGAAGCACAATTAATTTCCTGATTTCTTTTTCTTTCTCCATGATGTCAGAAGTTGTTTAATGCTGTTGTAAACTTCTGACATGCAAGTACTAAAAATGAGTCTTTAAAGAGGACATATTATGCTAATTTCACTTGTGTTGTCATTTGGGTCTCTGCTGCCTCTATAAACACTCCAAACATTGACAAACCAGCCATTTTCCCTCCCAGAAATCTCCTGCTTCTACAGGTTGTGAAAAAGGTGCCTTATCGTGACGTTACAATAAGCAGAATTTGCATTAAACCTCCCCTAACCTATCAAGCTCCGCCCACCAATTCAAATTTGAATCTCAAACGTTGAATATGGAGGAAGGAAAATTGGAAGCAACTAATTAAATAAATATATAAAGGAAATAAAATTTACAATTATTAAATTAACAAATATGTGTTGGGTTAAGTACAAAAAAAAAGATGTATTTTCAAATTAATTTTATTTTGGCAGGATCAGTAACAGCCTAGTAACAAGATGGGTGGGCGTGGTCTGCAGTCGCTAATTTGCATAAAAGTGACAGAGCCCTCTAAACAGCTTCGTGTGAGACTGATTTTGTTTCTTCATTAACACTGACGTTTTGTTCGGATCACAGACCTACAACAACTTGTTTAAAAGGAGTCATAGTATGTCCCCTTTAAATAATTATCTCATTCGGCATTTAGCGATAAGAAATAGCTTTGGTAATCCTGACTGGAGAAAAAAAAAACACACACACACAAAAAAGGACGTTTCTTTTGATTAAATGTCTGACAGGTTATAAGTCTTTTCAACTTTTTTTCTGTTTCTCTTGTAAAAGCGTCCAAAGGACAACAACGGTGCGATTAGGGCGGAGCTACTGGCGTTGCACAACACGGTCCGCTGATTGAGGGACAGAAAAATGAAATGCTAGTGCGTTTGGGTTTAACCCCACCTGCCCAGCGAGAGACTGACTGGCGGTGGAAACGCTCTCCTGAATACGCCGCACCATGAAACAGTGCACCGACCCGCGCCGCTCAGTGATAACGAAGCGCGAATAATCTGGTTTTAGCTCCAAGTAAAAAAAATTTTAAAAGCCGTCTGCGGGACTTTTTTTTTCTGCGTTACCCTCAGTGATGTCAGCACTCGAATGGTGGAGGCTCCGCAGTTCTGGATCAGGGTTCGGGGGATGACCTCCAGGGCCTGGGCCACGGCGCGGTACGGCCACTGTTCCACGCCGGTCAGAGCGCGGGAACGCTCCATCAGGCGCTTCGACACCGCCATCTCCACGGCGCCGCCGCCTGGCAGCAGGAAGGGCTCGAGCAGCATGTTGCGACACACCTGCATGGCGTCCTGCAGGTTCCTCTCCACCTCCTGCAGACCGCAGACACACCGTTAAGACCAAGCGCGCTCACCTGGCCGACGCGCCGCTCGTTTATCTAGCTAGAGGGCGCTCTCACCGCCAGGATCTCCTTGCTCGCTCCCCTCAGCAGGATGGTGCAGGCTTTGGGGTCTTTGCACTCCGTGATGAAGGTGAAATACTCGTCCCCGATCTTCTTCACCTCGAACAGCCCCGCCTTGACGCCGATGTCTTGCTCACGCAGCTCATCCGTCCGGCTGACGATGTGAGCGCCACACGCCCTGATGGAAGAAGAGAGCGGGGTTAAAAAAAACACGCTGCTGATGTTTCCTGCGTTTAGACCAACATCCACCCAAGCCCACCTGGCGATGCGGTTGTTGTCGGTCTTCCTCACGCGGCGAATGGCGGTGATGTTTGCCTTCACCAGGTAGTGCTGGGCCAGATCTGAGGCGGCATAATAAAAAATAAAATAAAATAAACAAACACGTCAAACGTTGGAGGAACAGTAAATGTAGCGACATCCTCCTTCAGGTGCAACGGGTCTCAGAACCTGAGATGCCTTTCTCGGTGAAGACCAGATCCGGTTTCAGGCGGACGATGTCCTCACAGATCTGCTGAATGTACTCTTCCTCCATCTTCAGGATCCTGGCAAAGTCTTCCTCCTTTGTGATCTCTATGTCAGTCTGCAGGAAACAAAATGCAAGGATTTTCATAAACATGCAGGGAAACAAAAAAAAAAAAACAATCACAGAAGCCATTTCCACTTTTGACTTCTTTTTGGATGGATGATCAGATCAACTCTGCTGTAAAATACTTAGTTTTTTTCTAACTGAGGCGTACACTTAAACTTAGATCAATCATTGGAAACCGTCATCCATCGTTTTATCACATCTCGTCTTGACTACTGTCTTGACGACAACCTCTTTCCCCCCGTTTTAAAATCTCTCCATTGGCTCCCCATTGATTTTGGTATTTCTTTTAAGATTTTTCCTCTTTGTTTTTAGGTCACTTCATGGCCTGGCCGGCCCCTCCCTGCCTGCCTCGCTGAACTCCTCTCCCCTTATCGCCCCTCGCCGTCACTCAGATCAGCAGAAACAGCTTCTCCCGTCTGTCCCGAGATCCCGCTGTAAATCTCGCGGTGATAAAGATTTCTCGGTTTGTGCGCCCAAGCTGTGGAACTGAATCCACCATTCCTCTTTCATTACAACCTTTAAAACTCGTCTGAGAACTCACTTTTTTCTCCTCGCATTTTATTCTTCGTCCTCTTGACCTTATTTTTCCTGACTATTTTATTGCTGCTATTATACCTGTGTTGCTACGCTCCTTTGTGTTGCTTTATTGCAATTTATTTTATTTATATATATAATTTTTTTCTATTAATGGCTTGGAAACTGTTCAGCACCCCACTGGTTGCTATTGAAAGTGCTACACAAATAAAAATGGGACGGTGTGGTATCCAATTCTTTCCAGGATGGTGCAACAGTTTTAGATTTATTTCCCCCCCCAGGCATGAGGTCGTTACATATGACGAGGTATAATCGACGTGATATATTACCGTAGTTTTCTTTGGCTGCGTAGAAAACAGGATAGCAGGAAAACAGCAACAAAAATAATTAGTAGTTTGGTTTAATTATTTGCACGTGTCACAATATCAAAAACAAACTAATAGTTTTGGAACATCTGCACCAACTTGGATTATATTTAAAAATCTATCAAATAAGAAGCGGCGCGATCCTTGATTAAATGTGATTTTTCAAAGCGGTTTGTGAGCTTTGGTACCTTAAATCTGTTAGTAACAAAAACGTAGCAGTTTTAGTGCTCATTTATTAAGCCTTAAGAACCACAGGTTCAGTTCAACCTTATTTTAAAGCCGTCTGGAGACAAAAGGGCTACGAAAAAAGCTCCTTTTTCACTTACTGAATGAGTGGAAAAGCAAAAATGCAGATGGGGAAAATGCTATCACAAGGGTAGGGAAGTAAACATATAAAAGTACATTGAAAACGGGTAAATATCCGTTATCAACCCGAACAGTGATATTACTATCAGATATCAGAATCAGCGCAAATTTTCATATCGGTGTGTCCCAGAATGAAATGTTAAAAATCAAGCAGTGATTTGGTAAATCAAAGATAACGCCTCCCAAGTCAACAAATCAAAGTGGAAACCTCTGCATTTATGAAACATTTATTGGACTTTGGAAAAATATAGAGAAAGAAAATTTAATACGGAAAGTTAACTTTTTTCCTTCCCCCATTTAATAAATGAAAAGGAAAATTCCATATTTTTCCAGACTTTCCCAGGTTGCGTAGGAATCCTGCTTCGACGGCCTGCAAGCAGAGCACGCCCCCTACAGACAGGATGCCGCTTCTGCAGCGAGACGCTGATCGTGAGGACAGAAACAGGAACTATAATAAACCAGGTGAATCAGAGAGCTCGACTAATCTACAAGCAAAGTTATGTTGCTTTAAGGAGCAGAGGGAGTTATATTTGCTTTAACCTATGAATCAAAATAATAAATAAATGTTATAAATAACTAAGCTGCTTTTTAGTGGCCTCCTTACTCAAGATTATCAATAATCTGGAAGAGTCCATGTCTAATCGCCACCACAGATGGCTTCGTTTTTAGTGATATTCCTTCAACTCTGTACAACGTCTTCTCAGTCTTCTGATGGGAAACTGAGGCCACAGCAACCATAACAAAGCAGGTCGTAATCGATAGGAAATGTACCTATAATATCAGAAAGATATGACATCTCTACGTAGGTGAAAATGAAAGCAAAATGTCTTGGCGTTGTCTTTACCTGGCTCTCCCCCTTCTTGTACTCCAGAGAACAGTCGAGCAGGATGATGCGAGGGTTCTTGATCATCCGTCTCATCCTCGGGTGAGTCACGTCTTTGTTGATCATCACGCCCTTCAGCACATACGAGTCGTCGATGATCCCACCTGGAACCTGAACGCAGCACAGGAATTACAAACGACACTTCCAATCAAGATTTTCTCCAAATTTAAACCGCTTGACGTGAGCATTCGGGTCGATGGGAGGGCCTGGAAGTGGGACTGGACGATAATTCAATAATATTATCTGTGGATCGATAGACTAAAATGTTTCCCTTCCCGTTTCATAGCCTATCAGGTAGCTTAATACTACAGTCATCACTTACTCTAAACCAAACGCAAGCCTAGACAGCTCCGTCACTAAGTCCCCGTTCCTCTCTCAAACCACAAAAAAAAAGAGCAAATGACTTAAACTGCAAAAGACGTCGCAGCGAGGAGTGGCGGAGGAAACTGTCCCGAAAAAAGGTTTCAGTCGTTCACCAACAGGTAGATGTTGCGTCCAATTTTGAACCGATCCTCGACGCGCATCAACGCTAAAACGTAACAATAATGAACTAAATAAAACAAATAAAATACGGTCAGCAAAGTTGCTGCAAACGGAAACCAGCAACTTTTAAAATGTCCATCTGGTTCTCGACCACGTTGTCAGAAGTGGAAGAGCAAAAAAAAATACAAACGCAGGAGGGAAGACTTCAGCTCTCAGTCACTGGACTCGCCTCCAGTAGTTTTGGGCGCCGCCGTCTACAGTCAGCTATCGGTGAGTAGCTGGTTAGCTTTAGCAGCTGAACTGAGAATCAGCTTTGTAGACCCAATATTTACACACAAACTAAACCAAAGGTCTGAGCCATTAATATAATAGCGTCATAAAATGTTTAAAAGATAAAAAAAAAGCATGAAATTAAATTTAAATGACTAACACAATTGAAAAATATATAATATAATGGTTAAAAATATTACTTTTCTTTAAGATTGCCCTTCTAAACCATCCGACAACCAGTTACCTGTCCCAGAACTTTGTGTTCACACCAAAGCGTCAAAAACGCGTCGCACACCAAAGTTTGACGCTTCAATATTTGCAGCTCGACGCGTCAAGTCAGAAATATGCAACTTGTGGGAGGAGCTAGTGCCAGATGGCATCTTTGCAAGATGGCAGCTGCTGATCTAGCGTTGGAAGAGAGAGTCTCCATTCTCGATTTACTATGGAGAGTACCCTGCCCTGTGCGGGTTCGCAGGGTCAGAAATGTGAAAACTTTCAAAAGTGAAATGAACTTACCAGGTTGCCCTATCGCCTCACTTATATTCCTCCAAGCGAGGTCCTTTTTATTCCTGCCTCTGTAGAGAAAGCAGCTGGTGTCGTATATCTTCGGGGTGATTAGCCACGGCCGTTATCAGCATTTCCTCCATGTTGAATGAAAATTTTTACCGAACCCCGTGACCTGGGTCACATCACGTGACAGCTCAAATTTTTCAACTTCAGCGGCAGATGAAAAAATGCGCGTCGCGCGAGAATTCACAAAATGCACCGCATAAAATGATGTGCGTATTTTCTGACGCGCGTCAAACGCTTCATTCGCGCGAATGGGGCAGAAATGCGTTTTCGCAATGCAGAAACTCCCGTGATGCGACGAAGACACCCTGATGGGCGTCAGCGAGCTTCTGCATTGACTTTGCATGTAAACCTGGCGCCCATGACGCTTCAAACGCGTTCGGTGTGAACGCACCGTTAGCCCCTCACTTGAACTATGTTGTAAAAATTTGTGCTGTGTTGTTTGACAGCAGCCTCAGATTAGATAAAAAGGTTGGTTCCGTTGTTAGAGCAAGCTTCTTTCGGCTAAGACTATATTGTCTCTCTAAGGTCAAACCATTCCTGTGCCGCAGTGACCTAGAGAAGGCTATCCATGCCATCATTAGCTCCAAGCTAGATTACGGCAATGCCCTTTATTATGGAATAAATAAAACTCTACTAAAATCAGTAGTTTTTGATATGTTAGTTGTTTTTCTGATACTACGGGTTCAACCTTGTCTATTTCAAAAACTGTGAAGCACTTTGGTCAACCCTGGTTGTGTAAACGTGCTATATAAATAAAGATTGATTGAATTTCTTTGTATTTACTGATGTGACTCAGGTCTCTTAAATTGATTTGTTTTTGTTTCTTACAAACTTTCAGCTATGGTAAAAAAAAAAAAAAGGTGTTTGAATAAAGGGCTGAATTTATTTCTTACTTAAAATTAGTTGGTTAAAGAATAGCATAAAATGACCAGGGCTGCACCTTCAATAGATAATAATCATCGATCAATATGACTATTCCCTTTATGCTCGATGTCGTCCAGCCCTACCTCGGAGGTGTTTCAGCGGTCATACCTTCTCCACCTTGGCGTACTTCTTAATGTCGATCTCTTTGCGTCCGTTCTCCTCCAGCTCGACGGTACGAACGGCGTCCAGAGCGATGCTGCAGGCCAGTTCGGACCAGCGGCTCAGAGCTTTGGTGTTGATGGCGGAGTGGATGATCTTCAACATCATGGAGCGGTCCGAGGTGTCCACGGGGGTGCTGGAGGAGAGAGGCAGACGGTTCTACTCACTGCACCATAAAAACGTTCCACTAAATGAACCTCATCTTTAAATTAGCTGCCTTCCTCCTGAGAGCCCTGATTATCTTCTTCAGTCTTTTAGTATACAAGTAGAGCTGGGAATTAAGGATGTAAGAAAACATCGACACGCCGATATATCGTGATGTTTTATGTCAAGATGTTATCAATATTCAAAAGCAATGTATCGATTTTTATTTCATTTTTTTAGGATTTGAATGGAACTATTAATGAATAGAGTATTTTTTGGGGGAAAAATTAAAAGTATGACTGGTATTTGGTGGCTGTTTTCACGTTCTTCGTTCCAGTGGATCAAGTAGATCTAGTAATAAAACTGGATGTGTTAAAGTATGAAACAGGTTGGAGTGTTTAGAATGATGACAGTTTTTCTACAGTTAAAATTCAGTTTTAAAAATCACAATAACTCATAGTATCGCGATATTTCATATCGTCCCCCCTGTATTATGATACATATATCACCAGATTCTTGCCAATACACATTCCTATTGGGTAATATATCCATCATATCGATTTATCAAATTTTTCTTTTTATGAAATTTTTAATTTTGCAATATCGGAAAAAAAAGTTCCACCAATGCCCCTCATGGGTTTCCATAGTTCAAAGTGCTGTCAGCCCGTCCAAGGCCTTCCATCTTGTTTTACAGCGTTTACTTATTTAGGATCAGGTCAACTCCAATTAGGGATGACTGAAATAAAAGCAAGTTTAAAAAATATATTTTCTTTCATTTGTCATTTCTTTTTAGAATTAGAATAGGAAGAGAGAAAAAATCGATTCATATCAAAAATCGAGTTTGGGATGAAAATAAAAGATTTTCTTTTCATATCGCCCAGCCCTAACCT
Organism: Valencia hispanica; assembly: GCA_963556495.2. Lineage (NCBI taxonomy): Eukaryota > Metazoa > Chordata > Actinopteri > Cyprinodontiformes > Valenciidae > Valencia > Valencia hispanica. Next base: position 14,761,401 of record OY747713.1, on the reverse strand, counting down.
CGTTTAATTTTTCTGAAACAGCTGCATAATGTCCGACGACATGTTTTGAGGACAACTTTTGAAAATAAATCTTTAAATAAAAAAACAACCTTTTGATATCTTCAAATTAGAATCTGGGCAATATGACCTCAAATCTATATTGCGATATGATCTAAAGCGTGTGCGGTAACAATATCTATTGCGATATATTCTTTTCTTTATATGTGAGAAAATTACAGTTTATGAACATTCTCACTTTTCAGATACATTGCAGCAGAACAACTTCAAAAAAAGTTTAGAATCCCATCTGAAGAACATTTATTGTGCAAAATGCATTTAAAAACTGTTCAAATCTTTTCCCCAAAAAATGCAATACAAAAATTCTCACAACATTAAGATGAAGATTTTTTAAATGTAAATTAAAAACTAAATGTTATTTAATAAACACAAAGTTCAAAATTGTCCGCCAACCTGGTGACTTATTTATAAACTTAATATCGCACAAAAATAAAACTTCACATATTTGAATTAAAAACAACAAATTTTAAACTTGCAATATGTACTGTAAAGACGAACACAGAACATCAGTATTTATCCAGCTCGATGACATCATCAAAATGAGCAATCGCAGTCGGCTGGTGTAGTCCAAATCTCTACCTTTGGCTAAATTTATGTATTTTTTACCTTATACCTTTTATGTCGCCCACCACTACTTCAAATAGTATCTGGGAATGTTAAATATTGACAAAATTTGTGTTTGATTTTGTATCTTGATATACATCGATTGATCTGAAAAATATTACAGTGATAAAGTATCTTCCCCCACATCGCCCGGCCCTAGCATCAAATAGAAATACTTCTGTTTAGTGAAGCAAAACCGTAGGAAGTACAGCTTGTCCGATAGAAAGAGCTCTGGTCCTTTTATTATGATTATTTTTAACGCATATTTTAAGGTAAACTAAAAGTCTGAAAGAGTTGTTGCAGATTCATTGTGGAGAATTTCTACTGAGAAGTACCCCTTTGTGTCTCCAGCAGCCAGCCGGAGACACAAAGGTGAAGAGGGGAATCTACCTGACTTCCTTCAGAGTTTCCAGCATGTCCTCCAGAGCCTGCCTGTAGGCGCTGATGATCACCGTCGGGTGCATCTGCTGCTCCAGAAACTGCTCGGCTACGGCCAGCATCTCTCCAGCTGAGACACAAACACAGATTCCGGGTCATGTCTGTCATGATTCATCCGGTGCACCAAAACAACCAACGAATTCTTACCCAGTATGATGACGGAGGTGGTCCCGTCTCCCACCTCTTCGTCCTGCGTCCTGCTGATCTCAATCATGGACTTGGCTGCAGGATGCTGCACCTGAATCTGTTGCCGGGTAGACGGACGTCAGGAAGAAAAGAAACCCAAACTAATTATCCATGTCGGACATTTCCAAAGTGTCCACGGAGAGGAGCTGGTTCGTGACTCTGACCTCTCTGAGGATGGCGTTCCCGTCATTCGTCATGACGATGCCTCCCATGGGGTCGAGCAACATCTGCGAGGAGGAACATGGCGGATCATTGACTTGGAACAGATGGCGAGTGTTGTTGGCACGTTGGAGCAAAACTCACCTTCATCATGGCCCGCGGGCCGAGGCAGGTTCTGATCACATCTGCAATGGTCTGAAATGAACAGAGACACGGAAACAAAAACCAGGATCCTGGAGTCAGATCTCTATAGTAGGGATGTGTATTGGCAAAAATCTGACGATACGATATATCGTGATACTATGAGTAAGACGATGTATTGTGATTTTTAAAACTCAATTTAACAGTAGGAAAACTGTCACAGCATTCTAAACACTCCAACCTGTTTCATACTTTAACACATCCAGTTTTATTACTAGATCTAGTTGATCCACTGGAACAAAGAAGGTGAAAACCGCCTCAAACTACCAGTTATACTTTTAATTTACTGTTTTTAAAAATTACTGTCATAATTAATGGTTCCATTCAAATCCTTATTAAAAAAAATATATATATTTTTTTGTTTTGAATATCGATACAATATTACGGCTCTTTTTAAGTTATAATACGTCTATGGTCTGTGCAAAAATCTCAATATATTTCTTTGCACAAAAATCACTTTAAGATGAAGCGATCTCACCAGCTCAATTCCGGACGTTTTTAAGGCTCTGTCACTTTTATGCAAATTAGCTCTTGGAGACCACGCCCACCCATTTTGTTAGCAGGCATGAGAATGGCATGGAATTGGTGGGCGGAGTCTGACAGGTGAGTTGGACGTGGGGAGCCCAACCCCTAATTTCCACTGCATGCGCTCCCCCCACCCCGCCCCAGCAAAAACGCTCCCTTGGTAGTCAATGACAGCGTCTCCACTGGCGCCTCCGTTTCGCCATCCGACGCCAGAGTACGTTCGCAGTCAATCTACACAAATCACACAGCACCAACAGGACACCGAACAAGCACAACAACCACTTTTTACAAAATAAATCAATGAAGACAGACTAGATTTTTTTGTATGCATAGCTGTATTGATATAATCACGCGTATATTTATACATATATGTTGTCTAAAATAATCGGATTTAATTCTGAAAGCAATTTTGTCATTTCCTACCACACGCAGTGGGTGGGTGGGGGTCAACAAATACGTTATTCAGATAGGAGAGAAAAGCAACAGGAAAACATGGACGAAGAGAAACTAATACTTGAATTCGAAAATCATAAAATTCTTTATGACTTTACATTTTTCTGCATTTATTACTGGCTTTTATCGAGAGATCTCGTAATTCCCACGCATGCTTCTTTGAGCACCTCTGGGCTTCGGACCGGAGCGGATGTAGAGCGCATGCAGTGGAAATTAGGGGTAAGTCACGCCCTTCTACTTCCGGTCCATGGGTCCCCTACTGCCCCCCAAAATGAATGAGAGTCAATGGAGCGATTAAAGTTATTTTCTGATCCCGTTTGAAATGCGCCATGGATTGAACATATGTCTGTGAATTATAAAAAGGCACATTTTGATGCAGAGAAAACACTAATTTTCGCGGCAAAAGTTTAGGTTTTGTGTAAAAACGCTTATTGGACTACAACTGAAGAAGAAGAAGAAGGAGAAAAATGGCCGTGAGATTAGCCTCCTTCCTCCAGGATGAAGGAAGGAGCATTAAACGTGCAGAAAACCACCATAAATGTGGAAAGTTGCAGCCATGCTGGGGGAGAAATAGTCTGTTGAGTGAGAGCCAGCATGCAGCTCCACAAGGTCTCGGTGAGGATTTTATTCTAGGTAGTGCAAGCTAGCGTTAGCTCCGTGATGTCATATATGCGACTTCTGATTTGGAGGCATTTTAATTGCAAATTTTTACAATCAACTTAATCCCAAATCACTTGACAAACCCAGTCGAAACGCCTCATCATTAGATGTCATTTAAATTGAGGTACATCATATGTTTGATTCAGGACGTAAGACAAA
>OY747713.1:14565460-14752960 GCA_963556495.2 Valencia hispanica | reverse complement strand
GATAGCTCCATAAATAAATAAATAAATACATGATTAAACTGATGTAGTGAGGCAATATAACAAGTTAGGTGGGTATTTTGGGCATAAAGAAAGAAATCTGTGTGGATTCAGGCTGTTTCACAGAAACCAGTGGAGGTTCACACCGATTCTGCACCAGATCCATCAACTGGTCTTCTCCCTTTATGTGTCGGTCACTGACAAAGTGTTTTATTCTCTCTCCATTAAGATCGGTGGGTAAACAAGTGTCACAGTTCCTCCTTAAACCCCGGGAGCACCAGATTGTGACTCGCCTCGTGTTTCAGGAACTTCAAAAAGTCTTTCAGCTCTTGAGTGCCCTGAAGAGAAACGGGAGACATCATCAGACAAAATGTTGGGTCAAAATGCTGAACCTGGACCAGCTGCCGGTTTACCTGGTATCGAACGGGATCGTCTTTTTTACCCACTGGAGCAAAATAAATGGTTGGAAAGCTGGAAGGAAAGAAAGACCATTAAGAACCGAGGTAACGAAACAAGAAGAATCAGGCAGGCTTCTTAAAAATAAGGAAATGTAAAAATGAAGCAATATTTGGAAGAGATCCAACTTACTTTAAAGAGCCCCCCCCCCAAAAAGAAAGTTTAGTTGCTATATGAGAAAATGTAACAAAGCTCTATCCTCACCCCTGGACATCGAATCCCAGCGGGACATCGTTATCGACGGCATTCATCTTGGCGATGACGACGTTTGGGTCAGAATACAACTGAGAAAACAGACAAAGATGATTTCAGTATCCAGGCAAATGTTAAAACAGAATAAACAGAGGCTTCTAAACCTCACTTGTTTTAGGGAGCTGATCTACTGCCGTGCCCTTGGCAGATTGAGGTTTAAAGTAATTCGTTTGATATACATGTTTCTTCTGGCTAAAAGTAATCTTAGTGTTTTGGAGCGACCCAGAGAATCGGTGGAAGCAGCTAAAGATCAGGGAGATGGCAGCTCATTAAAGATAAGTAATCAAAATACCAGAGGAAATATGCAAATAGCTGGTCAGGAATAATAGGAAGGGATTGACTGCTGTAATGCCAATTGAGATTATATATGAAGCAATGGGATTTTAGCAGCTCTATCCATTAAAACGCGACAGTAAAAATACAATTATGTACCATTTCTGCCAGCTCTCTGTAAACCGGTTCCAGCTTCTTGCAATGTGGACACGACGGAGAGTAAAACTGAATCAGAACGTCTTTATCTGGATCATTAACGATATCGTCGAACGACTCGGCCACCACTACCTGCGGTGCAGAAGACAGAAACAGAGGTCAGAGGTCATGGCAGAGCCAAAGCAGAGCTGCTCGTTCTTCTAACAATCACATCAAAGCATCACAGGGCGATACGGCCTCAAATCTATATTGCGATTTAATCTAAAGCATGTGCAGTAACGATATCTATTGTGATATATTCTTTTCTTATATATATATATATATATATATATATATATATATATATATATATATATATATATATATATATATATATATATATATATATATATATATATATATATATATATATATATATATATATATATCAAAATGACATTCTAACTCTCCAGATACACTGCAGCAGAACATGCATTGTGCAAAATGCATTTTTTTTTTTCAAAACAATGCAACACAAAAATTCTCACAACACAAAGATGAAAATATTTAAAATAAAATAAAAGCTAAATGTTATTTTTTTAAAACACAAAGTTAAAAATTGTCCACTTACCTGGTTACTTATTTATAAATAATATCGCACAAAAACAAAGCATCACATATTTGAATTAAAAATGCTTTAAGTTCAACAGTTTTTTTTTCCGTTAAATGGAAACCAACAAATTTTGAACTTGCAATATGTACTGTAAAGACAAACACTGAACATCAGTATTTATCCTCCTTGATGACAGCTTGATGACATCATCAAAATGCGCAGCCATGTCCACCTCACCTTCACGGGAGCCGTGTTCTTCTCAGGTACTGGTTCTGATCTGATGTAACGCTTGAGACGCCCGGCGAAATAATCCACCAGAAACCGCTCCAGTGACTGACCGTCCCTCCTGAGACACAGTAAACCAGCCGCTAAAATAATGGATTCCGTCACAGCAAGATGGCGTCACTTTGAACCTGATGCGGCGGCGCGTTGCCCCGTTCAGCCATGTTACCTACGTGAACTCCTCCCGCATGGTGTACTTGTGGCCCAGCTTGGTCCGGATCGTGACGAACGGCAGCTCCCCTCCGTCTGACGTTCCCAGGCCGTAGTCGTCCTCCAGCTCGGCCTGGAAGTCCCTCTTATTGGCTACGGTGAACATTAGGCCACGCCCAGTGTATCTGGATGCAACCTTCATCACCCTGGTAACAGGGATGAAGAGGAGAGAGCTGAGTACACTCGTCTACGCAATCGAACAACCGGTCTGTCCCTCAATGTACATGTCACCGTCTGCATCACAGTGTTGTCAGTGTTCCTACAGTCTAATAGGAGCTAATCATACGCTCGCTTTTAAAGAAGAGAGGAGCTCTGAGTGATTCCTCAACAGGAAGCTAACTCAGTTTTTGTTTCCTTGTTGTTCCTGGGAGATTATTCATCCAACAGCAGATCTACTTACAAGCAGTTCTTCAAACTAGGATAATAGAATCAATCAAAGATACCTCCATCCATCCATCCACTAAAGCATCCATCCATCCATCCATTCATCCATAAAAGCATCCATCCATCCATCCATTCATCCATAAAAGCATCCATCCATTCATCCATCCATCCATCCATAAAAGCATTCATCCATCCATCCATCCATCCATCCATCCATCCATAAAAGGATTCATCCATCCATCCATCCATAAAAGGATTCATCCATCCATCCATCCATCCATCCATCCATAAAAGGATTCATCCATCCATCCATCCATCCATAAAAGCATTCATCCATCCATCCATCCATAAAAGGATTCATCCATCCATCCATCCATAAAAGCATTCATCCATCCATCCATCCATAAAAGCATTCATCCATCCATCCATCCATAAAAGCATTCATCCATCCATCCATCCATCCATCCATAAAAGCATTCATCCATCCATCCATCCATCCATAAAAGCATTCATCCATCCATCCATCCATAAAAGGATTCATCCATCCATCCATCCATAAAAGCATCCATCCATTCATCCATCCATCCATCCATAAAAGCATCCATCCATCCATCCATAAAAGCATCCATCCATTCATCCATCCATAAAAGCATTCATCCATCCATCCATCCATCCATAAAAGCATTCATCCATCCATCCATCCATAAAAGGATTCATCCATCCATCCATCCATAAAAGGATTCATCCATCCATCCATCCATAAAAGCATTCATCCATCCATCCATCCACCAAAGCATCCATCCATTCATCCATCCATCCATCCATAAAAGCATTCATCCATCCATCCATCCACCAAAGCATTCATCCATCCATCCACCAAAGCATCCAACCATTCATCCACCAAAGCATCCATCCATCCATCCATAAAAACATTCATCCATCCATCCATCCATCCACCAAAGCATCCATCCATCCACCAAAGCATCCATCCATCCATCCATCCATCCATCAAAGCATTCATCCATCCATCCATCCATCCATCTTTGTCTGAGCTTGAGAACAATTTGCAAACACAAAAAACCCACAATCCAGATCCACCAAAAGGAAGAGTTTGCAGCCTGCCTATGAAGACAGAAGGCCCAAAGAACCATCTGTGTGTTACCTGTTCCTCCAGTAGTTTGACCCTCGGACATTGTGATGATAGTCTAGGTCGTAGTAAGCTGTTAGCAAGTCACGAACCCTGAGACGATCTTTGTTCTCCATCGTCATGTGAGGACACAGACCATGGCTATGTATGGACAAACAGAGAATCAGAACAACTAAAAACACCAATTTCTTCTTTTATCTGTGAAGTGGAAAAAGTCTCACATGTTATCTCTGATGAAGCGTCTCAGAGAGCTGATGGTCAGATAATCTGTGAAGACCACGACACTGTCCTCAAACACGTTGGACAGTCTTGGAGGTCTGAAGAGCAACACGCTCCTGAGGGGGGGAAAAAGGCAGAGTGATCATCTTTAATCTTGCAAACTGTTTTTCCAGACGCTTAATTCTGTGTCCGAAAACTGACTCGGTCTCAGTGTGCTCCTCGGCGAGCTGCAGATCAGTGACGTGAGCAAATCTGAACTGCTCTCTCAACAGACCGGCGGCCGTCAGGAACTCGGCCAGGCGTGGCGCATCGGCAACTGAGAAAACACCTGAAGCACAAAAACCGTATGACGCGGCGATGACACGCCTCCGGCACGACCAAGTCCAACAAGACGTGCACGGTGTCAGCGGCCATACCAACAACGCTGGCATCGTAGTTGTTCACAAAGTTCTGGAGGTCTTCTTTGCTCTTCAGGTGGACCGAGTCTGGACCAGTCTGCTTCGTCATGTAGTTGTAGATCCCATCTAGACACACACATATTTACACATAAATCGCCTCTCAACTGTTAAATCTATGTTTCCGTTATTGGTTTTATGTTTTTTACTTGCAGTGCGAGGCCCATCATAGGGTGCAGAGTCCTTGCCAGACCTGAAGATCTTCAGGGTTGGATACCCATTGACCCCAAAACGACCACAGGTCTCCGAGTTAGCGGTGCAGTCCACCTGGCAGGCAGAGAGAATCGGGTCTGACATTTATTTTTCTGTTGGTAACAACATGAACTACAACAGCAGTACCTTTGCCAACTGAACGATTCCTTTCAGACGACTTGCTGCTTTTTCAAACTCTGGAGCCAGTTTCTTACAATGGCCGCACCTTATAGACAGGAGGGAGAGGAAATAAAAGAATAGATTAACTGAAAGCAAAAACAAAACAAAAAAACATTATGTGCTATGCACACTGAGCTAGAAACTTGGGTATTATAGAGAAACAAAAACTGAAGTACAATATCTTAATTCCTGCCAACCAGCTGGAACGAACGAACGGTCGGTCGGTCGGTCGGTCGGTCGGTCGGTTGGAAGGAAGGAAGGAAGGAAGGAACTGAAGGAAGGAAGGAAGGAAGGAAGGAAGGAAGGAAGGAAGGAAGGAAGGAAGGAAGGAAGGAAGGAAGGAAGGAAGGAAGGAAGGAAGGAAGGAAGGAAGGAAGGAAGGCTGGAAGGAAGGAAGGAAGGAAGGAAGGAAGGCTGGAAGGAAGGAAGGCTGGAAGGAAGGAAGGCTGGAAGGAAGGAAGTTAGGAAGGAAGGAAGGCTGGAAGGAAGGAAGGCTGGAAGGAAGGCTGGAAGGAAGGAAGAAAGGCTGGAAGGAAGGAAGGAAGGCTGGAAGGAAGGAAGGGACTGAAGGAAGGAAGGCTGGATGGACTGAAGGAAGGAAGGGTGGATGGACTGAAGGAAGGAAGGGTGGATGGACTGAAGGAAGGAAGGGTGGATGGACTGAAGGAAGGAAGGGTGGATGGACTGAAGGAAGGAAGGGTGGATGGACTGAAGGAAGGAAGGGTAGATGGACTGAAGGAAGGAAGGGTAGATGGACTAAAGGAAGGAAGGATGGATGGACTAAAGGAAGGATGGATGGACTGAAAGAAGCTGGAAGGATGGATGGAGTGAAGGAAGGATGGATGGATGGACTGAAGGAAGGATGGATGGATGGACTGAAGGAAGGATGGATGGACTAAAGGAAGCTGGAAGGATGGATGGACTAAAGGAAGCTGGAAGGATGGATGGACTAAAGGAAGGAAGGATGGATGGACTGAAGGAAGGAAGGGTGGATGGACTGAAGGAAGGAAGGATGGATGGACTGAAGGAAGGAAGGATGGATGGACTGAAGGAAGGAAGGATGGATGGACTAAAGGAAGGAAGGATGGATGGACTGAAGGAAGGATGGATGGATGGACTAAAGGAAGGAAGGATGGATGGACTAAAGGAAGGATGGATGGACTGAAGGAAGGAAGGATGGATGGACTGAAGGAAGGATGGATGGACTAAAGGAAGGAAGGATGGATGGACTAAAGGAAGGAAGGATGGATGGACTGAAGGAAGGAAGGATGGATGGACTAAAGGAAGGAAGGATGGATGGACTGAAGGAAGGATGGATGGACTAAAGGAAGGATGGATGGACTGAAGGAAGGAAGGATGGATGGACTGAAGGAAGGAAGGATGGATGGACTAAAAGGATGGATGGACTAAAGGAAGGATGGATGGACTGAAGGAAGGAAGGATGGATGGACTGAAGGAAGGAAGGATGGATGGACTAAAAGGATGGATGGACTAAAGGAAGGATGGATGGACTAAAGGAAGGAAGGATGGATGGACTGAAGGAAGAAAGGAAGGATGGATGGACTAAAGGAAGGAAGGATGGATGGACTGAAGGAAGGAAGGATGGATGGACTGAAGGAAGGATGGATGGACTAAAGGAAGGATGGATGGACTAAAGGAAGGATGGATGGACTAAAGGAAGGATGGATGGACTGAAGGAAGGAAGGATGGATGGACTGAAGGAAGGAAGGATGGATGGACTAAAGGAAGGAAGGATGGATGGACTGAAGGAAGGAAGGATGGATGGACTGAAGGAAGGAAGAATGAATGGACTGAAGGAAGGAAGGATGGATGGACTAAATGAAGGAAGGATGGATGGACTGAAGGAAGGATGGATGGACTGAAGGAAGCTGGAAGGATGGATGGACTAAAGGAAGCTGGAAGGATGGATGGACTAAAGGAAGGAAGGATGGATGGACTGAAGGAAGGAAGGGTGGATGGACTGAAGGAAGGAAGGATGGATGGACTGAAGGAAGGAAGGATGGATGGACTGAAGGAAGGAAGGATGGATGGACTAAAGGAAGGAAGGATGGATGGACTAAAGGAAGGAAGGATGGATGGACTAAAGGAAGGATGGATGGACTGAAGGAAGGAAGGATGGATGGACTGAAGGAAGGATGGATGGACTAAAGGAAGGAAGGATGGATGGACTAAAGGAAGGAAGGATGGATGGACTGAAGGAAGGAAGGATGGATGGACTAAAGGAAGGAAGGATGGATGGACTGAAGGAAGGATGGATGGACTAAAGGAAGGATGGATGGACTGAAGGAAGGAAGGATGGATGGACTGAAGGAAGGAAGGATGGATGGACTAAAAGGATGGATTATTTGCTGTTGTCGACAGGCTAACAAACTCTCCTGTCAGTAGCACCTGAACTCTTTTCCACCAAGGCCTGCAATGACTTTGCCAAATTCTTCACAGACAAAATCCAAAATATTAGACAAGTGGTTGGTTCATCAACGGCAGGTTCAGGTTATGTACAGTGTCCACGGAAAATCCATTTAAGCACCATGAAACAGGTTTATCTCATAAACAGCAAAGATCTGGAGGACATCTTAAGTCAACTGAACTCCTCCTCTTGCTGCTTAGACATCCTGCCCACAGGCTTTTTCAAAAAGGTCTCAAAGATCTTGGAGTCAGATCTGTTACAGATTGTGAACTCATCTTTAATGTCGGGTGTTTTCCCAGAGCCCCTGAAAACAGCTGTAATTAAACCCCTGCTGAAAAGAGACAATCTGGACAAGACACAAATGAACAACTACAGGCCCATCTCCAATCTTCCATTTTTAAGTAAGATTATTGAAAAGGCTGATTTTCATCAGCTAAATGACTTCTTAAGACAAAGCAACTGCTATGACGTCTTTCAGTCAGGTCTGCTCTGACCAAAGTCATCAATGACATCCGTTTGAATACTGACAGTGGAAAAATGTCTGTTAGTTTTACTGGATCTCAGTGCTGCATTTGATACTGTTGACCACATTATTTTACTCAAACGACTGGAGAACTGGGTGGGTCTCTCTGGCACTGTACTAAACTGGTTCAAAACGTACTTAGACAACAGGAAGTACTTTGTGTCATTAAGTAACTTTGCATCTGAGCAGACGGGAATTACATGTGGGGTTCCCCAGGGTTCCATCCTGGGACCTCTTCTGTTTAACATCTATATGCTCCCACTGGCACAGGTAATAAATAACAACAATATAAGTTACCATAGCTACGCAGATGACACACAGATATATATTAGAATGTCACCAGAAGACCAAGGGCCTGTACAGGCTCTTGGCAAATGCATTGAGGAAATTAATGACTGGATGTGCCACAATTTTCTGCAGTTGAACAAAAACAAAACGGAGGTAATTATCTTTGGAGCTAAAGAGAAAAGATTGAAGGTCACCACAGGGCTTCAGTCCATACACCTAAAAACCACCAACCACGTCAGAAATCTGGGTATAGTGATGGACTCAGACCTAAACTTTGAAAAACACATTAAGGCAATCACAAAATCAGCCTACTATCACCTTAAGAATATCTCAAGGATAAAAGATCTGATGTCTCAGCAGAACCTGGAAAAACTAGTCCATGCATTCATCTTTAGTCGGCTTGATTATTGTAACAGCGTCTTTACAGGTCTACCTAAAAAATCAATTAGGAAACTGCAGCTCATCCAGAACTCTGCTGCTCGAGTTCTCACTAAGGCCAAAAAAGTGGACCATATCAGTCCAGCTCTGAGGTCTTTACACTGGCTGCCTGTCTGTCAGAGGATAGACTTCAAAGTTCTGCTGCTGGTCTATAAAACTCTGAATGGTTTAGGACCAAAATACATCGGTGATCTCCTGACCCAGTATGAACCTACTCAACCCCTCAGGTCATCTGGATCCGCTCTTTTATCAGTTCCCAGAGTCAGAAACAGACATGGAGTAGCTGCGTTCAGCTTCTATGCTCCACATGTCTGGAACAAACTCCCAGAAAGCCTCAGATCAGCTGAAACACTCAGTTTATCTAAATCCAGGTTAAAGACCCACCTGTCCTCAGCTGCTTTTGATTAGATTTTTATTCTAAGTTTTAAATCTTCACGGCTTCTTTTAGGATAGATTTTTTTTTTCATTTTAAATCATATTTTTTATTCCTCTACTTTTGCTTTTTCTGCACCCTGCCGTAATGCTTTTGATGTATTATGTAAAGCACTTTGATATGTCTTGTAACATGAATTGTGCTATACAAATAAACTTGCCTTGCCATGTAAATTTAAAATCCATATATATTTTATTCCTTAGAAGTTAATGAGGAATCCCAGGAGCCGGTAGTGAGGCTGTTTACATGCTGGAGGACAGCAGCAAGCGATACAAATCAGAATCAGCGACTACATATCCGAAGCTAGGGGAAACGGTTACCATGGAGCGTAGAACTTCACCAGCATGGTCTCGTGCTCCGTTGCCAGGTAGTCGAAGTCCGCGTCGCCGAGCTCGAGCACGTCTCTGCGCGCGCACAGGGCGGTTGGACAAAGAGACAGCAGCAGCAGAGACACGGCGGACAGGAGGGGGATAACGGGCATGATGAGGACCAAAACGTGACGGAGAAATTAAAAACACACGAAGGAAACAAGGCTGTCGACTGTAGCCACATCAGACATCAAGTTACACACACACACAAAACCATTTCCGGTCACAACTATCAAAAAATAATAGACGTTTTAACAATAATTTCTTACTTTTATCCATTGAAGCCGTCTCTTCAAAAATAGCCACCTGTTTATCTCAATGTTTACGCTGATTTTATATACATTGATTCCAAATCTTCCTCCTTAATTCGCAAGTTAGAGTAACAGCTTTTAATTTGAAGAGTTAACGGCTTTTGACGCTTTCCTCTGTGACGTGCCAGTAAATTTTCAACTGCCAAATGAAAGGCGGGACATAAAGACCGGAGTTAAAAAAGCTGTTCTCTCATTGGTCCAGCGGTATGCAAAGCGATGTGATGTAACCGCACTATTGGTCGATCAGCCTGCCAATTGTAAGGACCTCTTCTTTCCCTCTTGAACAAAAAAATATGAACAAGAAAAATATTACCCTTTCTTTGACCTTTATTATATATCATATTACCAATAATTTGACATAAATTCGTTCAGCATTAGGTAGAACTACTCACCGTACTCTCACCATTCCTTTTCACTCTGTACACCTCAGACTTCCAGTACAAATCAGAGACCTGTCATCTGCAGAAATACTCAGATGACTCTGCAATTGTCGGGTTTATCAGTGATGGACAAGAAGCTGAATACAGAGAGCTGGTGGACCGCTTTGTGACATGGTGTGGAAACAATCGTCTCACCTTGAATGTGAACAAAACACAGGAGATGATTGTAGATTTCAGAAGAAACTGGGATAAGTCAAACACTGTTTCCATCATGGGAGAAGAAGTGGAGGTGGTTGAGGAATATAAATACCTTGGAGTTCACCTTGACAACAGACTGGACTGGAGGCGCAACAGTGAAGCCGTCTACAAGAAGGGACAGAGCAGACTGTACTTCTTGAGGAAGCTTAGGTCCTTCAAGGTTTGCAGCAAGATGCTGCAGATCTTCTACAAGTCTGTTGTGGAGAGTGTAATCTCTCCAGCCGTCATCTGTTGGGGTAGCAGCATCAGAGCCAGGGATTTAAAAACGCTCAACAACCTGATAAAGAAGGTTCTGGTTCTGTTCTTGGGACAACTGTGGAACATCTGGAGATGATGATGCAAAGAAGGATTATTCATAAAATCAAAAAAATTATGGACAACCCTGAGCATCCTCTTCATGAGACTGTCATACAACAACAGAGCGTCTTCAGTCGGAGGCTTCTTCAGTTTCACTGCAATACAGACCGCTACAGGAAATCCTTCCTGCCCACAGCCATCATCATCTACAACAACTCCTTAAAGAATTAATTATATGAGCTACACCAACACTTAATTTCCCTTTGGGATCAATAAAGTATTTTTGAATTGAATTTAATTGAATTTAAACTGAATGACAGTCCATTATTTTGGGGTATCATTCCAAGCTTTCCACAATGGCTTGCTTGAATTCTGGCCCATTCCCGCTGCCAGAACTGATTTACCCGAGTCAGGTTTGTAGGCTGGCTAAATGGATGCTATTTGAACAGAACCGGACAGAAACCTCTGATATCAAATCTGCGTTGCTATCTAAATCAGAAAGCCCTGGACTCAAGGACAGACACACAGTTCACAGAGGGAGCACAAGCAAAGAATTAAGAAATTAAGCTGCTCCTCTTGTTGCCTCGATCTCCTACTTAGTTTTTCTAAAGAAAGCTTTCCCAGTCATTAAGTCTGAATTGATTCAAATAGTGAACTCATCCCTCCTGTCAGGTCTCTTCCCCCAGCCTTTAAAAACAGCAGTTATTAATCCACTGCTAAAGAAGAATAATCTGGACAACATGTTAATGCAGAACTACAGGCCAATATCTAATCTTCCATTATTCAGCAAGATTATTGAAAAAGCTGTTTCAGTTAAAGACCCACTCTGATGAAAATCACGTTTTTCTAGGTGTTAACATGTTCTTGTGGCATTTTTCTGATGCTAGAGGACATATCTTGAGAAAATAAAGCTCAAAGTTGTATTTCTGAGTATTTCTGCATTCAAATGGCTGTGAATCAGTAGCAGACGTTAAAATGCCGGCTAAAATAGACTGGAGTTGTTACGTAGTAACTCCACTGGGCGGGGTCACAAGCTCCTACGCTATGGCAAGCCATTGGGGTCAAAAATCGCCACTCTATTGGCGCGTTTGCAATAAAACGGCGTATTTTACGGCGTTTTTCCACACAGAACGGCGCTTTTTACGCCGCTTTTATCATCGAAACTCCGTAATGAACGCCGTTTTAAAATGCTTTGGTAAAGTTTTCCGTGGTCCTCAAACGCCGCTTTATGCGCCGTTAATTTTACGCACGTAAAAAACTGTTTTTCCACTCTTTTATGCACGTCAAAAACGGCGTTTTGTGCCAGTACAAGGCGCGTAAAAAGCGGCGTTTTGTTGTATTACAATTAACCCAGCCCCCATTTTAAACTGCCACTAAAATTGAACAGTGATCATCCAGTCAGTAAAGCACAAGATCAGACGAAATCAGTCCATCTCTGATCTCCTGTCATTGAACTTGTTCTGTTGTTGAAGCCGTCTGCTTGTGTGCCGCTTATATCTGCAACAATAATAAAATGCACTAATAATAATAAAATGCAAATGTCAGGATACAGACTCAAACAAACATATAATTTTTTGTTGTAATTAAATAAAGCCCTTAAATGTTTTTTTTATCTTTTTATTCACACACGTCTGAGCGCTGACTTAAGCATTACAATGAGGCCGATAGAATTAATAGTGTTGGAATCGTCACCCCTTTACGGATACAGAGTCATGGTTCTGTGTTAGTTCACTTTTAAAGTTACTAACGTGTCAGCAATCCGAGGAGATAGTTTAATATTTGCTGTTTGTGGGTTATTTCCGATTATTGATGTGTGTAATAGATTTCGACTCGTATTTACGGCGTTTACCAAAGCATTTTAAACGGCGTTTATTACGGCGTAAAACGCGGCGTTCTGTGTGGAAAAACGCCGTGAAATACGCCGTTTTATTGCAAACGCCCCAATGGAGTGGCGATTTATGACCCCAATGGCTTGCCATAGTGCTCCGCTCCGCCACCGCCCGCTCAGGTTCTGAGGAGTAGAGAAGACGATGGCGGATCAACACCTGTGGGCTGTAGCGGGTTGCAATGCATTGCTGAATAAAACTGCTTGGTACTACTAGATTTCCACTACATATAGCTTCAATACTGGCATCATTTGTGGGGATGTTTCTATGAAAAAATTCGGAGAAAAAAAGGTTTGAAACCCGACACCAGCTGTCAGCGCGCCCAGCTGCTGAGCGCGAGCGGCAGAGGAGATAAAAGCGATAGAGACGGATAGAGAGACAGATAGCGATTTTTATAACCAAAAACAAAATGCCCAGATGACTTTACAGTGCGGATGGCTCCGCCCACGACGCAGAGGCGAATTGCCAATGAGCTACTGCAGCTCTGCTGAAGCGAAGTCCCAGAAAACGGCACAGGTTTTGTGATTTTGGCTAAAAACGGCATAATCATAATTTAAAGACCACTGAGAATGTTTAAAAAACATCTCAAAATATGATTGGATTGGCACTTTAAACAATATCCTAACAATGACCAACCGCTTTGATGTTTTTCCGTCTGGTTTCCGTGCTCACCACAGCACTGAGACTGCAGTCTTCAATGACATCCGCATAAATAGACTGTGGTAGAACCACAGTGCTGGTTCTGTTGGATCTTAGTGCAGTATGATATATTATTGGAACGACTGGAGAGCTAGGTCAGACTCTCTGGTACAGTACTTGGCTGGTTGGAGTCCTACCTTAAGAACAGGGACTTCTTTGTTTTAATAGGAAACTTTTCATCATAAACAAATCAAATGTGGGGTGCCCCAGGGCTCCATCCTGGGGCCCCTCTTATTTATCATCTACATGCTCCCACTAGCCCAGATTATAACAACCAATAAGATCAGCTACCATAACTATGCAGATGATTCTCAGCTCTACATTTCGATGTCACCAGGTGACTTTGAACCCATCCAAACACTAAGTAAATGCATTGAGCAAATAAATGGATGGATGTGCCATAACTTTCTCCAGCTGAACAGAAACAAAACAGAAGTAATTATTTTAGGACCTAAAGAGGAAAGATCAAGAGTCAGCACACAGCTTCAGTTAATACAGCTAGAAACTACTGATCAGGCACGAAATCTAGGTGTAGTAATGGACTCAGACCTGAACCTCCAGGGTCACATAAAGGCAACAACAAGGTCAGCCTTCAATGACCTGAAGAACAATTCTAGGATTAAATGACTGATGTCGCAACAGGACCTAGAAAAACTCATCCATGCGTTTATCTTTAGTCGGATTTATTACTGCAACAGCATCTTCACAGGTCTGCCTAAAAAGTCAGACAGCTGCAGCTGATCCAGAACGCTGCTGCTCGTGTTCCTCACTAGAACCAGGAAAGTAGAGCACATCACCCCAGTTCTAAAGTCCTTACACTGGCTCCCTGTAGCTCAGAGAATAGACTTCAAAATACTTTTACTAGTTTATAAATCATTGAATGGCTTAGCACCAAAATATTTTGAAGACCTGTTGTCATGGTACCAACCACCAAGACCACTCAGGTCCTCCAACTCTAGCCTACTAAACATCCCTAGACTCAGAACCAAACATGGAGAAGCAGCTTTCAGTTTCTTTGCTCCCCTTATCTGGAACAGACTTCCTGACGAGTGCAGACCTGCATCAAAACTAAAAACTCCTCTGTTTAGAATTGCCTTTGAGTAAACGATGAATGTCTTATGTATCATATGTGTTCATGCTTTATTGCCATTTTTCATGCTTTGTGCATCGTGTTGTGTTTCAAGCTAAATTCCTGCTTTTAATTTCCAATGTTATATTCTAAGTTTTTTTTAAATCACCAAATCATGTAAAGCACCTAGAATTACCGTTTTTGAAAGTGTGCTATACAAATAAAATTGCCTTGCTATGTTGCTTTAGGATTGACGGCTTCATTACTGTGGATAATGGCTCACTTACCGGTTTCTGTCAGCATCTTCAAAAAGGTCTTTTAACAGTCGTTTTGGTGTTGATGCAAATATTCTATACGGCAATATCTGGGAAACAGAATCCGTCTCTTTCCCAGTCAGTATGTCTGGATGCTGGAGTAGCAATGTCACAGTTTTGATTTGTTTTTTGTAGACTTTAATTCACAATTTGTTTTAGGTTGAGGTATTGCTTTTTTGGACACTTTTACAAGTGGGAGGAGCCGATTAGCATCTCCAAAGCTCAAATGATACCCAAATTACAACCCCAAATCCTAGAGGAGTCGAAAAAGAGGCCTTACGGACGCAGAGCAGGACCAGAGAGGAGTAATTTAATTAAATTTAATTTATAGAGGTGCAGCAAAGAAAAATGAGGTGGATTAACAGCGCTTGCCAACGATTGATGGTGTCATCGAGGACGTGTTACTGCAAAACACCGTCTCTGCTGCTCGGATATTGAGCTGTTAACTTGAAACCATCCTTCAGTCAGAGGCCTCTTCAGATTCCTTGCAAGACTGACTGCTGCCAGGTATCCTTCCTGCCCACAGCGTCACCATCCACAACTCTTTGAAGATACTTGGATGTTAATATTTAATTTTCCTTTGGGAGAAATAAAGTATAAGCATACATAAATCATCATATGGGCTATCTATCTGATCATCAGTCTAAGAAGATTTTACACTTCAACACTTAATTACTAATGTAGCTTTTCTTTTACAAATGTATTTTGTTCACATGCACAAATTGTGAATTCATATGGATTTTATTAAACAAAATGAAGTAAAATAAACAAGAATCTTCCCAAAAATATAGACATTTTTTATTGAATTTGTGTCTTTTTTTCGTTTTTTTTTTGTCCAGGTTAAATACAAATAAGCAGTCACTTTAAGAAAACCTTCATCGAAGATTTAAGCAAGGCTCCGAAAAAAACATGGCTTGTTTTTGCTCAATTATGGCAAGATAATAGTATTTTTCTGATGTTAAGAGTTTTAGTATAAAATGTCCTCCTGTTAAAAAAAAAAAAAAAAAAAAGCTTTGTTAGTAGAAGAAACAGCAAAACAAGAACTTTAATCCTAATCAAATGCGTTTGTTATGGGAATAATAATTTATGTACAAAGTGAAATTAAACAGCTATTGACCATCAATCTTGAAGAGTTAAAGCTGCCTGTAAAACTTCATGTGTTCGGACTGAAGGTGAACCAAGTGTTTAAGGCATTTCAGAGTCCAAAAGCACAACAAAGAGCACCAATACCAGATTTTCACCCATTCTTCATTTCTTTAGCTCAGAAGCTGGAATGTTAGAAATAAAGATGCTGACAAACAAAACAAAAACCTTCAGCGCCCCCCCCCCCCCGAGCCAAGTGTCAGAACTTCAACAGATTTTAGCCTATTTTTAAAAGTCAAGTGTTTGCTTTTAGAAGTCCTTCCAGTGAATCTCACAGAGCATCACTGAGGTCACTTGGAGATATATCAAACATACGTAACAATAAATACATTCAAACTGGTTGACCAGAACAAGTCTTTTGCAATTTGAGGCACTGAACGATTTTGAATCCACATCTGGACGGATAACCGATGGGAAATGTGGGGTCTTCAAAGTGTCCCCAGCGCTCTGAAAACTAATACTAGTTTTAGATTTGGATTTTAGCACCGTGTTTACAAAGGCTGAGACTGAAACAGCCTAATGCGGTTTGAACTCCAATCGTGGGTGGAACTCTGAAGAAAAACAAAAAGAGGAAATAAGCGGTGAATGAAAGTAGTTTTTAGTCTAATCTAGAATTAAAAAAAGAGATTTTTGAACGATAAATTAGGGCAGTAAACTCTTGTGGAATTATTTCTGCTGCTTGTGTTTGGCTGGATAAAATGAGAAATGTATTGCCATTAGGAGTTATGAATTTTTAATTAAATTTGATCTCCCCTTTGATTGTTATCGCAACAAATACTAAATGTGATAACAAAAAAGAAAAAGGTTTTTGAACACGTACAAATACTCTAAAACACAGTTGGACTCGCTGTAGATTTTCAGATAAAGTCTGAAACACTCCTAAGATGTTCACAGTGACCGGCACATTCAGGATTAAAGCTCAGGGAGGGGGGGGAGGGGGGGGGGGTGACATTTCAGTTGCGGCTTCTCTGAAAAATCCCAATTCAGAATCTTTTTCACAGCACCAAGGTCAAATCAAAGCTAATATAGGAACATGTTTAACAGCCATTGTGTATTTATCCCTTCAGAGGATCTCATACGCCGGAGATGACGCCTCCTCCTGCTTATATTTATAAAGTTCCTGAACTAAACCAAGTGATGGAGCTCTTGAGCACCCCTCCGCTGGGTTTCTTCTAGGTTTCATTTAAGTAAACCTTTAACAAAAAAAGGTCACAGGTGAGATCCCCGCAGCAGAAGAAATGGATCTGCCTCTCCTCGGACGTCCACTTTGTGTTCGGTAACAAGAGTATTCCACGAATCAGCGGATCAGTCGGGGGCCGTTTCGGGTCGGCTCCCCACCTGGCCATCCAAGGAGGCGGACTTCTGGGACGCGGAGAGGAAGAGCTTCATCAGGTCCTGGAAACGAAGTCGTACCTGGACGAAATTTTCATCGGTTTAAGAAATGATCAGGTAATAATTCAGTTCGAGAAGCAGTAATACACCTGAACCCTGAAGCTCCGCCCACTCTCACCTGTTGAACTGTCTTATTGCCTAACTGGGTGGACACCTGTCTGAACGTTTTCGTTGTGGCTCCTCTCTGCTGGCAGGCTGTTAGGATGGCACGGTCAGCCTCACTGGGGAAAAAAAACAAACAAAAAAACAGATAGAGCCATTGGTTGTTTAATTTTGTCCTTTTTTTAAAAATTATAATATTCATTGTTTGTATTTTTTCAAACATTTTTAGACAGAATTCAGACCAAATCTCAAGTTTATCTGAGAACATTAACTGTAACTCCTGCAGTGTGTTTACGGTTGTCCTAGTAAACATCTCTGCCCCCGTCTCAAGTCTTTACGGCGTCTAAAGCCCGCCGCACACGAGAGCTATCTGCTGAGCAAAAAGTCATTCGAGGCCGTTTGCTCAGCAGATGGCTCGCTGTGTGCGGCTAATTTTCTGTGAGTTTTCTGCCTCATGAGGCGTTGAGGGGAAAATCAAACAGCTTTGAAATTTTTCAACTCACTGTGTGCGCTCTACTTGAGCTGAGTGCTGAGGGCAAATATTCAAGTGACCAATCAAAACGCGGTCTCTGCTCACATGATTCCAAGATGGCAGCCCACAGAGAAGATTAAATTTTAGAACAAACTCGTGGGTACTCGACCGTAACCCATATTTTCCTGACCGTCAACATAAAAGTTGGTCTAGAAGATCGGTGCAAACCCGGATGTAGGCAACATCCCGCCCGCGGGACACAGGAACATTAGCAGGTTAAACTTAAAGAGCAACTCACCCCCTACCAGAGTCTAAGTCCGCCCACATTTCCTGTCTGAAAAATGCGCCACAAGGAGGTGTTGCCTGGCGGGGGGAAAGGGCTGGGCTGTGATTGACATGTTGATAGCAGCACTGCTGCATTGGCACAGACAGCGAGAAAGATGGGGAGCAACAGGAGCGTGGGGGTGGTGTCCGGGCTGTCGAAGTGCACGGTTGAGTATAAAAACTGTGAGACGGAAGAGTCCATGGTAAACAGACAAAGTAGCTTGGATTTAACTTGGTTTGCTCAGCAAGTCTTTTTGCGAGCCGCTCCAAAAGGTGGCCGTCCTTCACCGCGAACTGTCTGGCGATCTGGTCTTCAGCTCTAAAGGCCGGAAGCTCGTGGACCTCTGCTTCACTCCAGTTTGCTATCTCAGCTGATACAGTTTACAAGTGCTAAATGAACTCCCCGGGTTTACTCGTATTTCAAATACTGTTGCCGGCTCGGCGCACATTCCACGCATCATCATATCACCCTCTGTTGCGCCAAGGCGTGATCTTCATTCGTAAGTCCAACGCCAAGGCAAATATTGCGGTAATATTACTGTCAAGCATATCGGCACGAATGGAGCAATATTCGCGGCTGGCCATGCCGCCATGGCGCATTCATAAGACACACCGTAGCGGGAATATTACCCTAATATGCCGCCACAGTGTGTCTTTTGAAACAGGATATCGTATAAGAATAAAAGGGTTGTGGTGGAAATGTTATAATTGTGAGTGTTATTCTTTATAAAATAAGTTGCCACACTGAATAGCGTAACACTCTGACCTTTTAACATGCGATAGAGAAGTTTGAGTGAATTGTGATTTAATCAAGAGGACGAGGTATGCTTAGAGCAGAGGAAGTTGCTGAGAGAAACTATTTAACTTGTATTGTGTAGACTGAACAGCATTGATTTTTAGTCATGGAGTTGTGAGATTCCAAAGCGTTTTACATTGATGTGAATTGTGTGATGCCAGTGATTTTAAAATCATTGGCATCCTCCCAAACATGATTACTTCTTCCTCAGTAAATGACGCAGCATCGGAAAGAACTGTAGAACCTCATTTGTGCTCAGGCCGTTTTGATTTAGTCGAGCTTTCGGAATTATCAAAAATATTAGCCTCATCTAAACCTTCAACTTGTATGTTGGACACAATTCCAACCAAATTATTTAAAGAAGTGTTCCATTTGGTTCCTGGCACCATTTTGAATATGATGAATCTATCCTTAGTAAACGGATACGTACCACAGGAATTTAAAATAGCTGTAATTAAACCTTTACTCAAGAAACCTTCCCTTGATCAAGATGACTTAGTGAATTACAGACCTATATCTAATCTTCCTTTCTTATCCATAATCCTTGAGAAAATTGTTACTAATAAAGTCTGTGAGCATCTAAACAGTAACGAGCTTTTTGAAGAGTTTCAGTCAGGTTTTAGAGCTCATCATAGCACTGAAACAGCACTGGTGAAGGTTACTAATGATATTCTCATGGCCTCAGATAATGGACTTGTGTCTGTTCTGGTTTTGTTAGATCTCAGTGCTGCTTTGGACACAGTCGATCATAATTTTCTCTTAGAAAGGCTTGAACATGTTGCAGGGATCAAAGGAACAGCACTAGGCTGGTTTAAATCATATTTGTCTGATAGATTCCAGTTTGTTCATCTAAATGATAAATCTTCTTCACTCTCAAGGGTTACTTGTGGAGTTCCACAGGGTTCTGTGCTTGGACCAATTCTTTTCACCATATATATGCTCCCAATTGGTAGAATCATTAGACAGCATGGGATAAATTTCCACAGCTATGCTGATGATACACAACTATATTCCATAAATCCTGATGAACCCAGTCAGTTAGGTAGATTACAGGCATGTCTGGAAGATATAAAAACATGGATGAATCTAAACTTTTGCTTTTAAATTCTGAAAAGACAGAAGTTGCTGTCTTTGGACCAGAAGTTCTAAAAAAGAAACTGATTAGTCAATCACTTCATCTGGATGGCATTAAATTGGCCCCCAGTAATAACGTAAAGAACCTCGGCGTTATTTTTGACAAAGATTTGACATTTAAATCCCATATTAAACAGGTTTCTAGGATTTCCTACTTTCACCTCAGGAATTTAGCTAAAATTAGAAACATCCTGTCCAGGAGTGATGCTGAGAAACTAGTCCATGCATTTGTTACCTCAAGGCTGGACTACTGTAATTCTTTACTATCAGGTAGTCCACAAAATGCCATTAAAAGCCTTCAGTTGATCCAAAATGCGGCAGCAAGAGTTCTGATGAATATTAAAAAGAGAGATCACATTTCTCCTGTTTTAGCTTCCCTTCATTGGCTCCCTGTTAAATCCAGAATATAATTTAAGATCCTTCTTACATACAAAGCCCTTAATAATCAAGCTCCATCATACATCAGAGATCTAATTGTTCCTTATGTTCCTAACAGAGCACTTCGCTCTCAGACTGCAGGTTTACTTGTAGTTCCTAGGATCTCTAAAAGTAGAATGGGAGGCAGATCTTTTAGTTATCAGGCTCCTCTCCTGTGGAACCAGCTCCCAGCTTTAGTCCGTGAGGCAGACACTCTGTTTACTTTTAAGGCCAGGCTTAAAACTTTCCTTTTTGATAAAGCTCATGAACTCAGCAAAAAAAGAAACGTCCTCTGACTTTCAACTGTTTTTACTTTGAGTTAACTTAATGTGTGTAAATATTTGTATGAACACTAAAAGAGTCAACACCATAAGACATAAACTAAAAATGTTTCACAGACATGTGACTAACAGAAATAGAATAATGTGTCCTTAAATGAAGGGAGGCTCAAAATTAAAAGAACCAGTCAGTATCTGGTGTGGCCACCAGCTGCTTGAAGTACTGCAGTGCATCTCCTCCTCATGGACTGGACCAGATTTGTCAGTTCTTGCTGTGAGATGTTACCCCACTCTTCCACCAAGGTACTTGCAAGTTCCTGGACATTTCTGGGGGGAATGGCCCTAGCCCTCACCCTGCGATCCAACAGGTCCCAGACGTGCTCAATGGGATTGAGATCTGGGCTCTTCGCTGGCCATGGCAGAACACTGACATTGCTGTCATGCAGAAACTCACGCACAGAACGAGCAATATGGCTCGTGGCATTGTCCTGCTGGAGGATCATGTCCGGATGAGCATGCATAAAGGGTACCACATGAGGGAGGAGGATGTCTTCTCTGTACCGCAAGGCATTGAGATTGCCTGCAATGACAACAAGCTCAGTCCGATGGTGATGTGATATACCGCCCCAGACCATGACCCCCCACCTCCAAATCCATCCCCGTCCAGGGTACAGGCCTCGGTGTAACGCTCATTCCTTCGACGATAAACACGAATCCGTCCATCACCCCTGGTGAGACAAAACCGTGACTCATCAGTGAAGAGCACTTTTTGCCACTCCTGTCTGGTCCAGTGAAGGTGGGTTTGTGCCCATAGGCGGCGTTGTTGCTGGTGATGTCTGGTAAGGACCTGCCTTACAACAGGCCTACAAGTCCTCAGTCAAGCCTCTCTCAGCCTATTGCGGACAGTCTGAGCACTGATGGAGGGATTGTGTGTTCCTGGTGTGACTCGGGCTGCTGTCATGCAGGTGTGATATTCGGATGTACCGATCCCGTGCAGGTGTTGTTACACGTGGTCTTCCACTGCGAGGATGATTAGTAGTGATGTGCGGATTGATACTAAAATATCGATACCTCCAATACCAGCTTTGTATGTTCTAGAATCGATGTTCTTATAAAAATATTGATATTTCAGTCATTTGGAGCAAATATGTAGTTTATTGGAAATAGAAATACAGAGTAAAGTAACCACAATTACCCTAGTTTATCTGAATAATGCCCACTTCGGAACTACTTGTTCTTCCGCCTGCCAAGTCATGTGCGTAATATGGCACTGTACAACTGCAGAGCATGCTAATCCAGTCCGCTGGTATGTTGTCGCTGTCAGTCCGGCGGATTCAATATGGCTGAACGCAAGCGAAGTTATGTGTGGAGCTACTTCACCTCTATAAACTGTAAGGTGCGATTTGTGACACGTGCAAGAAAACAGTGAGGTATTGTGGTAATACCACAAACCTAATCAAACATCTACAAATAAATCACAAGACAGAATATGACGACGTCATTGCGAGGCGTTCAGACGAGGAGGAAAGGAGAGGCACAGGTGCTGCTAGGGCGAGACAGACATCGCTTTCAGAGTCCTTTGGTGCAGGCAGGCACTATCCAGGTACAGAGGGAGAAAATGTGCCGGTGTGGCTGTACTTTGGGGGCTTGAGTTTTTGTGACAATGATAAAACAACGGCGGTTCCCTGAATTCTTAAGACAAATTCGTTTTAGAATTTTGGTTATTAAATAAATAATTAAATGATTAAATGACAAAAATTTCTACAATAGTTCAGCTTGGAGTAAAATGTGTCCCTGAGATAATCGCACATCAAATTTAGTTAGGTAAGGTTATCTGCAGAGTAGATCATTTAAATTACATTACATTTACAAGCCTGCATTGGGCTTTACAGTACGTTTGCCAAGACAAGTATTTGATAGGTAAGAAGACAGATAATATTGTATCAATAGAATAATTCTCAGTTGTACTATTCTCCGTCTCATTTGTTTTGACTGATGGTTTTAAAAAAATTCAAAATGGGTTTTGACAAATATGAAGTAATTATGGTACTTCTCTGATTATGTATTGTACCAGACATTTCAATTTGAGTTACAGCATTTTTTTTTTATAAAATAGAAACTGTATGGAAAGTACCATTTCCTTTCTACTTTGTGGAACCTATTTTAAAAGTTTGGTTTCATAGATCAAGTAAGATCAAGCATTCAAAGCAGTTTATCATTTAATTTCTAAACTGCTCCCAACAAACAGTCGTTTACATCAGTACCATCTGTAACTTTGCATAACTCTGAATAACTTTACACATAATTTTTTGCACAGGCTAAATAATTTTACACAGTATAAATGCTGTCTTCTTTTTTCTCCTCATGTTAAAAAAAGATTTTTTTCTTTCTATGTCCTGCCTTTACATTTGCTTTGTTTTTGCTGCTGTGACAAAAGAATTTCCTTGCCGTGTGACTAATAAAATATTTTATATTCTATTCTAACTTGCCCTTTGTATTCTATATTATTTAGATGATTCCCCAAGAGCAGCAGAACTCACAAAGCGCCTGGGAGAGATGATAGTAAAAGACCTCCAGCCGCTGTCTATAGTGGAGGACCAAGGGTTCCAGGGATTTGTGAGAGCTCTTGATCCAAAGTACAAACTCCCAGGAAGAAAAAAGCTCACAGAGACTCATATTGTAAACATGTATGAGGAATGTAAAGGCAAAGTAAAGTCATCTTTGCAAAATGTTAATAGTGTCGTACTTACCACTGATATGTGGACTTCAGTGTCCACAGAGGCATATTTGACTGTAACATGTCATGTTATTGAAAACTGGAAAATTAGGGAATTTGTTTTGGAAACCCATGTGTTCCATGGGCTGCATACAGCTGATAATATCAGCTTAGAGCTTAGGCGGATCACAGAAGAATGGGGCATAACTGAGAAAGTGGTTGCAGTTGTGACAGATAATGGTGCAAATATGGTTGCAGCAGTACACAAGGCAGGATGGAAGCATCATCCTTGTTTTGCACATACACTAAATCTAGTTGTAAAGGACAGTCTCAAAAATGTCCCAGAAATGGTGAAGGTCCTGGAAAAATGCAGGGCAATTGTCTCCTTTTTTCACCACAGCAGTAAGGCCACAGAGAAGCTCAGGGATATTCAGAAACAGATGAAAATAGCAGAACACAAGCTAATTCAGTCAGTAGAGACCCGCTGGAACTCTGTCTTTTACATGCTAGAGAGGCTTTATGAACAAAATGAAGCTGTAACTACAGCCCTCTACCTTTTAGGAAAACATGCACTGTGCTTAAATGTGGGAGAATTATCCTTCATAAAGCAAACAGTTGACACACTCCAACCATTTGAAGAAGTAACCCGGGATGTTTCCGCTGCAAAACATGTTTCAGTGTCCAAAGTGATTCCAATCGTGTCACTCATTCACAGGTCAGTGCCAGCTTGTGAACGTCAGGGCAGTCCACTTGCCACACAGCTGGCACAGCAGTGTCAGCGCAGATTCAGGGGTATTGAGAGCATTCACTGTCTAGCTGCCAGTACCTTTCTAGATGTTAGGTTTAAACATCTTGGATTTCGAGACAAAGACAATGTTGAGGTAATGAAAAAACGCCTCTGCGCTGAAATGCAGGAAGTTTGTCAGACAGGAGAGTCAGCTTTCACTTTAACTCCAAGCTCAATGCCTACTGCTAGCTCTAGCTCAGTGCCTTCTACCTCAGGGTCTAATCAGGGTCCTACACTATCTGGTCCAGCTGCGACCAAAGGAGGGATATGGACCGATTTTGACCAACAGGTGTTGTCAAGCCAACATCATCGGTCAGCTTCCACTGATGTACTCATTGAAGTACGGCGGTACTCAGAGGAAAAACGGATCCCCCGAGATAAGGATCCACTACTTTGGTTGCAAGCGCATGAACAAACCTTCCCAGCCCTGAGCAAACTTGCAGTGCGATATCTGGGAATCGTTGCTTCTTTGGTACCTGCAGAGAGAATCTTTTCAAAGGCAGGCGAGGTTTTGAGCAAAAAAAGGAGCAGACTCAAAGGAAAAACTGTTAATATGTTGTTGTTTCTAAACAAAAACCTGTGAATGAGAAAAATTTTGAGGGAAGGTTAAAAATCTTCAAGCGGACCGGCTTAACATGTCACTAAACCAAAAAGTGTAAATGTTTATTGTTTTATGTTGAGATGTTCAGGTAGGCGTTTTAAGACACACATGCTCAGATGCTGTCAATAAATATGTAAGTTGGCTCTTTTCTTGTATGATAATTCTTCATCAATTAACAAGAAGAACCAGTTATATGTCTTGGATTCAGTATGAAGTGACACTTTTAAGTACACTACTTGTTACTTTAATTTCCCAAACAGTAATATTTGAGCAAAGTATCGGTATCGGATCGGAATCGCCGATACTCGCCTTCATTTTACTTGGTATCGGATCGGAAATCCGTGGTATCGCACATCACTAATGATTAGCTGTCCTTCCTGTCTCCCTGTAGCGCTGTCTTAGGCGTCTCACAGTGCAGACATGGCAATTTATTGCCCTAGCCACATCAGCAGTCCCCATGCTGTAGGGAGGCATGGGGACTTTTATGGGGATTTTTAGAACTGTGACCTTAAATGCCTACTTTCTGTAAGCTGTTAAGGTCTTAATGACCATTCCACAGGTGCATGTAAATTAATTGATTATGGTTAATTGAACATACATGAAAAACATTGTTTAAACCCTTTACAATGAAGATCTGTAAAGTTATTTGGATTTTTACAACATTATTGTTGAAATACACAGTCCTGAAAAAGGGAAGTTTCTTTTTTTGCTGAGTTTAGTTAGAGTGGCTTAGGTCATCCTGAGCTATCTCTGTAGTTATGCTGCTATAGGCTTAGACTGCTGGAGGACAGACTTACCAATTTTCTTCACTCTGCTACTTCCTTTTCTACTACTACTCTCCAGTTGTATTATAGTACATTCTGTTTCGAGTGTTAACTTTGTTTTCTCTCAGTGTTTTTCTCCTCATAGAAGATATACCTGGTCTGGTATCCTACTTGGCTGCAATGCCCTGTTGGACGGGGGGCATCGACTGGGATGATCCTCCCAGTAACTGAACATCCACTGTGTCCTGTTATCAACTTTTTACTTTCTGTAACATAGAAACTTCTCCTATATCAGATTTTCTGTTCCTTCTGTGTTTCTGCTCTGTCTTCTCAAACCCCCAGACGGTCGTGGCAGATGGCCGCTCCTACTGCGCCTGGTTCTGTTGGAGGTTTCTTCCTGTTAAAGGGGAGTTTTTCCTCTCCACAGTCGCTACATGCTTGCTCAGTATGAGGGATTGCTGAAGGATTGCTGTGGTTGGAAAGTCTGCATCAACGGGGCCCAACCTCACGCCAATGACTGACGCAATCTGCTGGGATTCCTTAAAAAGGAAACTTTTTAACTGATTGGAATGTTTGTATAAATGTATGACTTCTTGTTAAGTGCCTTGAGATGACATCTGTTGTGAATCGGCGCTGTCAAAGCTGTCAAAGGTCTCATTCAACGAGAAACCGTTTAAAATTTGCTCTTTTTGAAATATGATCCTTCACTCTGAGAATGCTGCACGTCATACTGTTGTCCCACCCCTGTTTCCTGCTTTTCAGCCCCAAAAGGAAATCTGAGCTGAAAACGAGTGAGTCAGAGAAAACCGTCTTATCTACGTAGAAAACTATACTGGCCACGCCTTCCTTGGCTTGTGACCAACCGCAGGAAGGTGGGGGCCAGAGAGAGGAGAGCGCAGCTCGGCTAGTGGAGCAACTCCACAACATGGCAGAACACGGCCGGGCTTGTGTTATTTGTGGACATAGCACATCAGCGTTGCATTTTTTTACCCAAGAAAGAAGAGCTGAGGAAGTAACAGCTGGAATGTGTCTTGGAACACCACCAGCAAAGTAAGTTAAGTTAGTTATTTGATCGAATAACTATCAATCAGAGACTAGACATTTCCATATTGTGAATAATACTAAGTTAGATTCGTGATCTTGACGTTTCACACCACCCCCTCATCCTAAAAACTGCAACCCCATGAAACAAGAGCAAGAGAGAATTTTTTCCATATAAAACGGCTCACAAGGCATAATTGGGGTAGAGACCACAGGAAATTAATTGAAGAAAACAAGTGAATGAGACCTTTGAAGACTGTGTGAAGCTCGACTTGTTCAGAGCAGTGCTTAGAATGTCTTGGGATCCGACGTACCGCTCTCCTTGCTGCAGCAAGCAATAAAGCTTAAATACTTCCGAGTCCAGAAGAGAAGTTTAGGGCATTAAATTAGCTGCATTAGCATCTCAACCTGAAAACTGTTTAGTCTCCTGTTTGAATGTTTTCACACAATTTGATTCGAATGTAGAAACATGACAAATATGTCTTGATCATAGGGCTGCGCAATATATCAATCATACAGATTTATGACATTTTTCTATTTTCGAAGATTGTCTTTTTGGAATATCGAGAAAAATAATACATCAATGCATCTCTTGGGTTTCCATAGTTCAAAGTGATGTAAGCTCGCCCATGGCCTTCCATCTTGTTTTACGAGCATTTTTTGTATTTGTATTTATTTGCCGTTTGAATTCATGTCAGTGAATTCACTCCAAGAAGGGATCATTGAAATAAAAGCAAGTTTAAAAAAAAATGTTTTCTGTCATTTGCATTTTCTTTTAAGAACAGAAATGTAGAAAAAAATAGTTAATATTGAATTGAATTTGGCATGAAAAACAAAATAAAAATCAAAGATGTTATTTTTTTCTCCATATCGCCCAGCCCTAACCACCTTAAATTTTTTCAAAACCGTTGTACAATGTCCAGTGGCATGTTGAACTTTTGAATATACAATTTTAAATCAAAAGTAACATTCTACCAATAAATAGTAGGTAATGTTAAATATTGACAAAAATAGTGATTTGTTTTATATTGTGACATCAGTATCGACCGATTTGATCGGGATAATATTTTTTCCCCTTATCGCCCAGCCCTCCCTGATCATATAATGCGCATCATGCTAAAACAAAAGCTCTGCTCTCACCGAGTCCAAACGACGACCTTCTCTCCGTTGGAGGTCACGGCGATGTTTTTTGCACAAACTGCTTGCTGCTCCCCTTCATCATCATCACCACCATCATCATCTTCATCCATTTCCACCATAGCATTGATCGGCTCTCTGTTCCCGTTAGCGGGAGTCTGAGAGGCCGAGTCCACGCCGGCGCTCTTGGAGCAGGTGTGGAGCTGCTGGAAGATCTCCTGGACCTCACCCTGTAGGTCTGGATGCTTTCTGAGCAAAGATGAAACCTGAGAGAAGAAATTCAGATGCGAATAAAAACACAGGACTAAAATTGCTAGGGCTTTGTATTGGTAAAAATCTGCAGATACGATATGTATCACGAAACTGGGGAGAGGATACGATATATTGCGATACTATGACTAAGACTATATATTGTGATTTCAAAAGCTTAATGTAACTGTACAAAAACCCTCACAGCATTCTAAACACTCCAAGCGCTTTCATACTTTAACACATCCAGTTTTATTACTAGATCTAGTTGATCCATTGGAACAAAGGAGGTGAAAACAGCCACCAACTACCAGTCATAGTTGTAATTTTACAACAAAATTATTGTCATCATAAATGGTTCCATTCAAATTAAAAAAAAAAAAAAAGGAAAAAAAAGCTTTTGAATATTGATACAATGTCGGGACATAAAATATTGCGATATATCCTTGTGCCGACATTTACCGATATTTTCTTCCCTAAAAATTACACTCATTCCCTGTCTCTGTTTCATCAAGGTGAATATGGTATTCGCTATGGGAATAATTGCGACATTTATATTTCTTCTGAGTACTACCAGTGGTACATGTAGTACAGTTTGAGAAGCATAGCTCAGGTGAATACTCAAAAGACTGATGTCACGAGTAGTTGCCATTAGGGATGTGGAAAATTATCGATACGCCGATACATCGCAATATTTTGTCTTTCGATATTCAAAAGCAATGTATCGATTTTCCTTTTTACAATTTGAAGGGAACCATTAATGATGACAGTAATTTTTGTAGTAAAATTAAAAGTATGACCTAGTTTGTGGCTGTTTTCACCACCTTCGTTCCAGTGGATCAACTAGATCTAATCTAGTAATAAAACTGGATGCGTTATGTATGAAGTGAGAGTTTTTCCACAGTGAAAGATAAAAAAAATTAAATAAAAATACTCATAGTATTGTAAGATATCACAATGTATCGTATCGTCCCCCCTGTATTGTGATACATATTGTATCGCCAGATTTTTGCCAGTACACATCCCTAGTTGCCATGGTATTCACTAATGAAAGATGCAAAAGGCAGTTTAACGCCTGGTCTACCTTGTCCACGTCCTCAGGTGAGGGGGCGGAGCTTCCCTGCAGCACAAACACCACCTGCTGGTAGAGTAGCGAGTTCTCCCCCAGGCTGCGGCCCATCCGCCTCAGGAACCGCCGGCTGCGTTCAAACAGCTGCTGCTCCAACAGCTGACGGGGAGGAAGGGGAGTTCAGCCGGGCTCCCAGGGACCAAATCATTTCACAGCCATCGGGACGCGACTCACCAGTCCACATCTGCGTGCCTGTCTGCGGTTCAGGAAGGCGGCGAAGTCTCTGAGGAGCTGAGGCCATGGCCGCAGCAAGCAACCCAGTCTGCTATACAGGACCTCCGGGGCCCCTGAAGGCCCCGTGGCTGAGAATTCATCCAACGCCTGCAGCAGCTGCTCAGAAAGGCCCGGATGCAGCTGGACCGCTTCGCACACCTAAACAGGAAACGATTCAGGCCAGTGAGGTAAAATATCAGACTAACTGAACACCTGGCAAAAGTATTCACACCCCTTGAACCCAATCAGAAATCCCCTAATGCCTTAATGGAGTCCCGCTGTGCGTAATTAGGTGTTAGTATAAATCCAGCTGTTTCTGTGAAGGCCTAAAAGGTTTTCTCAGAGAACGTTAGAGAATAAACAGCATGTGGAGAAGTTTAACGGAGGGTGAGGTTACACGTTCTCACGGAGCGCTCTTCGGTCCTCCAGCTTAAAAAATGAACAGAAAGGACTGTAGATGTACTGTTCTGTCTGGGTGTTATGCTGATGCGTGAACACAGATTAAACAGCAAGCGAGGACAAGCGAGGCGCCTTGTTCCTTTATTTTCTAGCTCCGGTTGTTGACGAGAGTAAAACCGCAAAAAGAAAGAATAACAGAACCAAAATAGGTATATCATAGGTAAGGCTGGGCAAGATGGCCTTAAATCTATATTGCGATATAATCTAAAGCACGTGTGGTAACAATACATAATTCAATAAATTCTTTTCTTTATACGTGTAAAAATTATTTTTTTTATGAACATTCTCACTTTCCAGATACATTGCTGCAGAATAACTTCAAAAAAAGTTTAGAATGACATTTATAGAACATTTATTGTACAAAATGCATTTAAAAACATTTAAATCTTTTCCAAAAAAAATGCAACACAAATATTCTCACAACATAAAAAAAAAGATGAAGACATTTTAAATAAATTAAAAGCTAAACGAAATGAAAACACAAAGTTCAAAATTCTGTGCTTTCCTAGTTACGGATTTAGAAGGTCAATATCGCAAAAAAAAAAAAGCTTCACATATTTTATTTTAAAATGTTTCAAGTTCAACGGGTTTCTTTTCGGTTAAACGTAAAACAACAAATTTTAGACTTGGAATATCTAGTGTAAAGACGAACACTGAACATCAGTATTTATTCTCCTGTGTACCTGATACAAAGTACAAAGGCACAGCTTAATGACATCATCAAAATGCGCAATTGGGGTTAGGCCGGTATAGTCAAAGGGTGTTTCTCAATGCCAAGGAACCTTGCCTTGATACCTTGGTCCCGCCCTGGTTGCCTAGGAGATACGTCATCAGGGACCGCCAAGGTGTGTTCCAATGTTCATGTTCTATGGAGGCGTCTGTCCTCCGTTTGTCTGCCGTTTAGCTAACTGACCGAGGATACATGGGAGGTTCCT
Organism: Valencia hispanica; assembly: GCA_963556495.2. Lineage (NCBI taxonomy): Eukaryota > Metazoa > Chordata > Actinopteri > Cyprinodontiformes > Valenciidae > Valencia > Valencia hispanica. The sequence continues at coordinate 14,722,384 of OY747713.1, read as the reverse complement.
TGATGCCTTCCCTCGGTCAAATATTTCCCAGAATACAGTGCGGTATTTTCAAAAGGATTGCGGATCAGCTACTTTGGGGACAAATTTCCAGCAGGCTAGCCGGAAAATAAATGACAACAAACCTAAAAATATCCTCAGTTAAATGCACACATTACCAGTAGTAAAAAATAAATAATACACTTAGGACGTTGCTACCGTGAGCATAAAAACATACCAACTCAAAGAAATGACTTTCAGTTGACACATTTGTATGTGCGTAACCTAGCAACCTGAGAAGTTACCAGTAGCTCTGCACTGAATAATGTTGCCTAGCAACCTGTTGAACTACGGTTACCTCACATGACTTTGGGACGTCTTAGGGCTCGTCCACACGGGGACGCGTTTCGCTGTATACGTATTAATATTTTAGCGTATTAGCGTTTCGTCCACACGGGTCCGGCGTTTTGAGAGAATGAGGCCACGTCCACACGAAGCCGGTGCGTTCCCTATGCGATGTTTTTTTTCCCTCGTTCTAAAAAAAAATTCCGTAAACACGGCGTCGTCTCAAGAAATATCTGCATACACACAAAACCACTGAAACCGACTGAAAACGGTGTAGTATATATGCCAGACCAGTATGGGGTGCTGTAATTCTGCCATAGAGATACACTATGCACGGAGAAGAAGACTTTGAGCATGCGCATAACCTTGCGCGCTGTATACGAACCAAGAATACAATCATAACAAAGCAATAGATTTTGCTGTAATAAACTAGTAGGCTTAGTAGCTTCTGCAGCACAAACAAAATCATGTAGTCCGCCATTATCATTGTTGCAGTTAGAAGTGAAGCAGCCGACACATGATGTGATGACATCATCGTTTCACAAAATGTACGGATTGGCTGTACACACTAAACTGCAAGGGCGTCGTTTTCAGATTTATCCACTTTGGGACCGGGTTTCAAAAAATAGCGGTTTCAGTCTCCAAAAACGCCGGAGCCGTGTGGACGAAAAGTTAATACGATAAAAAATGTATAGGTATACAGCGAATCGAGTCTCCGTGTGGACGGCCCCTGAAACCGCTATTTTTTGAAACCGGGTCCCAAAGTCTTCTTCTCCTATCCGTGGTTTCGTGTGTACGCAGATATTTCTTGTGACGACGCCGTGTTTACAGAATTTTTTTTTAGAACGAGGAAAAAAAAAAAGATCGGATAGGGAACGCACCGGCTTCGTGTAGACGTGGCCTTGAAGAGGGGTAAAACTAATCAACATCACTTTCCCTCTTTATGGCCAAAGTGAAACAGACTTTACTAGGAATATGACGAATAATACATAAACTTATCACATTAACTTAGTAAGACAGAGCAGAAGAGTAGACATGGGGAGGGGGAAGATTAATCAGAGTAGCAGCAAGGAGAGACTCGAGGTGAATCTGAGGGAAGAATCTGTTCACAGGAAAACTATTAAGACATCCCAAGAAAGAGACAAAAAGTCCTTTTTAAAGTTTGCTACAAGCCAAAAAGGAGACACTCGTGTCGCATTAGACCAAAACTAAACTTTCTGATCAACGTGGAAGAATGCCATTTATTCAGAACACTGCAGCCCACACTGAAACAGGGTGGTGGTAGCATCATGCTGAGGGAATGATTTTCTATAGCAGGGACGGGGAAGAGATGCCAGAAGATAGATGGGCGTGATACAGAGCAATCCTTGGAGAAATGAGAGTCGGAGAGGTGCTTCAGCTAGTGTTGTAGTCAAGTCACCATCTCTCGAGTCACGAATCCCTGAAGTGACTCAAGTCAGGGCTTGAATCCGAGTCCAGGTCTCCAGTACTCTATCCCTGGCTTTAATAACCCCAGACAACACACCCAGAACTACAATGGAGTCAATTCATCTGTGGTAAGACGTAAAAACTTGATATTCACAGATGCATCCAGTCGGACTGGGATGGAGCCGAAAACTGGAAGAAAATGTGAATACTGTTAGACATGTATAATGTTTTTTCTTTTTTTTTTTAAAGAGGGCGTACCATAAAAAAAATCAACATTTTTAGCCCTTAAATGCTTTGTGTAGTGAATTTAGTGAGTAGGAGTGCAGAAAGCATAAATTTGTCACTCCACGTGTTGTGGAGATATTTTTGTAAAACGTTTTGGGTCGTATTTTTTAAGCCGTTCCGTTTTCTCTATTGTCCATTACGTTTTTTGAACTATTACGTCACCGTAATGTGCCTGAATCTGTGGCTAAAGTTTTTTTTGTTTGCGCCAAACACTTCAAAAACGAGTGCGTCAGTAACGTCCGCCAGCATCAACAAGGATTTTCTGAAAGACGTCGTCTTATCGAGGGTTCAATCCCTTCTGAATATAAAAATGGTGGACACAGCACAGTGGTAAGCTCCAGTTAATGCCAAATGACAGCAAACTGTATTATTGGACTTTCATTTAATGCGTCTTGGACATTGTTTTGATAGCATTAGCATCGGACTTTCTGCTTATGTTAGGGCTATGTGTTAGCTGTTTTTGCTGCTCGATTACATACGTATTTTTAATACTATCATCACAGGTAAAGGCAGAGTATAATTTATTACGTATGCCTATCTGGTTACGTACGAAAGAGTTTGTTGACTGCATAAGTGGACAGGTTCATATGCTACTTTGAAATTGCTAACGTTTTTCCCTCTCTTCATGTAGTATACCTGCTTAGAAAACAAAGTTGTCATTCAGTATAATCTTTTATCTTTATATCATAAGAAAACCCATTTTTTATAGCTTTGAAGTTCGTATTGTTTTAGCTGTGGTATTTCAGATCGATGTAAAGCATAGCACATTACTATTTTTTAAATGAGGTTTTGGGTCCTTAAACAGTCGTATTCTTTGCTAGTGTCTCTTCCGACATTTAGATTTTTTTTTTTGACGAATACAAAGTTTCTGCAGTGCTAAGCTTCCTGCTCTCCGCGAGGATGGGCGCTTTTCTCTTTCCCTCCCTACTGTTGTCTACTTCTGCATTCTTTTGTCTTGTCAACTATTTTTGGAGCCTCTCTCTGCATTCTCCTCCGGAAAGAACAACTATGGTTCTGGATCTGGTCAGCTGGTCTCTTAATACAAATAATAAAAAAAAATTCCTTGAGAACGGCTAGAAGGGAGAGCCGAGTTGTTCCGATGGAACATCGTGGAGGATCTTGTGTCTCTCACTTTTGACCATCGAGGACGCTGGAAACATTTATATAATTGGATTCATGATAACCGGATATCTGCTGATTATCGCAGGTGGATTTTCTGAGGTATCGTAAACTTCAAGCTTAAGGGCAGCAATTGGCAGGCTGCCTGGGCTACAGGAAGGTTGCTGTGCTGTCAACACTCAGACTATTTGTGATGTGCGAGCAAAATTGGACTCGTTTCGCTGCTTGGGCAATAACTTGGAGAAGTTCTCAGCCGGCTGGAAGGTAATCTGACCCACGATTTGGCCATTTGGACTGAACTCGGACCCCTGACAGACTCTAAGGCAAGAGAAAAAGTGATATTCGCCTGTCTCTAAAACAACTTCTTATCTACTGGAATTTGACTCTCTGGTCTTGGTAGACCAAACAAAAACTCCCTTGGATGTGTGTGCAAAAGGACGCTCCATCCCACCCCACTCCCCCATCCCCCACGTGAGCCCGTGAGCTCCCTGACTCAGCCCCAAGGTTGTATATCACATCACAGGCGACAGACTCTGGGATTGAACTTAGAGGAGTTTCATTGTCTCGCAATAATGCACACATACATACATGCACGCACGCTCACGCCACAGCTACAGACATGCACGCAGTCCTGGATTTCAACATGCTCGCGGTACCCTAAGACTCCTGCCCACTCTTCAGACAGCGAAATGATGGGCGCGTGCTTTGGATGGCCGCGACCGGTTTCTCTGTACGTTCCCGAACCTCCCCCCGTCCCATTTGTGTTCTCATATGTTATGACCGATACATGTGCTTCTATGTTTTTGCTGTGGTTTTTTCAGCACCTCGGCTTGGCTCCCTGTAGGGTTGCCTTTTTTCCCCTGTTCACCCCCCCTAACTATTGTGAATCATTTCTATCTGCTAAAAGGGGCGGTGGTAAAGCCGGCTGCTACCGCGGTCTTCCAAATCATGTATTGTGTTAATGTTTGTAATTGTTTGTATGATCTTGGATTGGTTGTACCGAAACTTAATTTCCCCACGGGGATTGTTAAAGTATCTCCGATCTTATCTCTATCAAACTACAAAAATGGCTGAATGGGGTGAAGTGGAAGGTTCAGCGACCTGGAGGGGGTGGGGGGGGGAGTGGTATGCAGCACGTCCTACACATTTAAAGGGACCGCACCAAAACAAGTAATTCTGCAAACCCTGTTCAGACTCCTCTGATGACTGCAGTTTCACTATATATAGAGACCACAACTAAATGATTTAGATGTAAAAAGGAAGAATTTAGAAGCATGATATGTGCGCTATGTATTCCACTTTCCTCTATGCGGCAGTCTTGTAGGTCTCGAAAATACAATTCTCTAGTGAAACACAAATAAGGTTTGTGGTTGTTATATGAAGATTTCAAGGAGTATGAACACTTTCGCAAGGCACTGTGGGACGTATTCCTGTTCTTACTCTGTGGAGATAATCCTGAGCAAACAGCACGTCCTCCGACTCGCTCTGAACATCATCCTCCTCATCTTCAGTTTCCTCCGATGAGAACTTCCCCTGAAAGCAGATTTATATTTACAACTATTACTACTACTGTTGTGGAATTAGTCTCCTAGTTCTGCCGTATTTCATTAAAGGGGACATACTATCCCTTTTTTTTTTTTACAAGCCATAATAGGTCAATGGTCTGTAGAAAAACATGTTAAAGAAGTTCTTTGCATAAAATCGTTCTCACATGAAGAGATCTCAATTCTTGTCAATTTCAGTCCCTTCCAGAATGAGCTGTTTAGAGGGCTCTGTCACTTTTATGCAAATTAGCTGTGCAGACCACGCCCACCCATCTTGTTACTAGGTTTGCCACAAATGAGAATGGCATTGGAGTTGGTGGGCAGAGTTTGATAGCTGAGGGGCGGGGTTTCACATGTGAAAGGGAGGTGATATGCGAATTTTCACTTCTTGTGAGGTCACAATGAGGCTTTTTTCCAAACGGCTTGCAGAAGCACAAGAAGTCTGACAACAAAAATGTGCCAAATAAATTGGATGAATGGTTTTTATTCACGTTTTGGAGTGTTTATAGAGGCAGCAGGGACCAAAACGACAAATAAAGGAGAAATTTGCATAATATGTCCCCTTTAACATGCATCAGAAGAAGAGTTATTTAACCTGCTGCTGGGTGACCAACGCTGTGGTCTCATCATCTTCGTCGCCTGCTGCTTTAGACGGGACCAGAGGCGCTTTTTTCCCAGTTTCTGACTCGGCCTCCGTTGGATCCGGCCAGTCGTCGTCGTCGGAGATGCTTCCTGCAGCGCTGGGAGAAGATTCGGACAACACCAGAAGCACGTCACTCTCCTCCTCCAACTCTTCTTCGGTGGAGACATTGTCATCACCAGTTTCCATTCGGGAAGCGGGTCGTTCAGGAGAGGCGCTGGGTCCATCTTCCTTCCTCGTCTCTTCTTCCTTTAAGTTCTGTTTCCCAGCGGCAGGAGGCAAATGAGGCGGCCTCCTCCTCCATCTTCTCCTCCTGAGGCCGGCTAGAGTCCGACAGTGGTATTTAATCTGCTCTGTGGCTGGAAGGGAGATGGTGGAGGTGATGATGATGTCAGCAGTTTGCTCGTTTTTGCTCAGGAGGAGGCGCTTTAGGAGGACGCGAGACGGACGGGAGTGAAGGGAGCAGTCCGGCGCACCCTCAGAGATATTCGGAGGGGAGGCGGGGGGCTGCTGCAGCAGGACAAAACCGATGCGTTTAAAGTCCAGGTTCTGCGGGAGGCGAGGCGGGTACCTGGTACCAGACGGGAAGCTGTAGCCGGTGGAGGCGGATCGAAGAAGGGCCAGGTGGCAGTGGCGGGCCTTGCCCCTCCTGCAGGAGGTCGGGGCCTCTTGGGTGGAGCCGGGTGGGCTGTTGAAGTTTTTGATGATGGGACAGATGACAGGAAGGCTCCGCTGGGAGGGGGAAAAAAAAGACCCAAACGTAATTCACTGAAAATATTTAAATTTCAACTCATGGTGGCAGCATGTTGGAGTAGCTCCGTTTCTCCACCTCTGATTTGTTATTTTTCTAGATTTTTGTTCATAATATTTCCGACATCATTTGTGCGACCTGTTACAAGCTCAATTACTGCTCTATGTAGAAGAACATAGAAAGTTACTCTGAGTCGATAGGATTTGGGGGAACTACTGCCCCCTACAGGTTTAGCATGTCTATGAACGTGCTTAACAACGCACTTATGCGGTTAGGTATGGATGGAGTATTTGTTTTGTTTTTTAAACAAGGTGGTGAGATTATTTGATTTTAAAAAACCCGGCTACTTATGGTACATGGTCTAAAAAAGGAGCGTCAAAATCAAAGGAGGTGGATGAGCAGCGCTTGCTGGTGTCATCCAGGAAGTGTTACTGTGGAATATTGTCTCTGCTGCCAAGAAACTTAACTGTTAGCCATACAGGAACATTCTTCAGTCAGAACCTGTTCAGATTCATTGCGAGACTGACTACTACCGGTGATCCTTCCTGCCCACAGCATCACTGTCCACTATGTCTCTTTGAAGATACTTGAGTGACACGGGTTACAACAACATTTAATTTCTTTTTGGGATAAATGAAAGTATTTTTCCAAGTAATTTTGAATTGATAACGATTTTCGTTCTTTGTTTTTAGTGCAAATTGAAGAACGCTGCAATATTCACGACTGTAACATTAATATAATTTACCCCCAAAAAAGCTAAATAAACCTTTTCATTTTAAATATTGGTGGATTTCCTAGTTTTTCTTTATTTCTTTGTTATTTATTTTATGCTTTTGCTCAGTGCAAACTAATCTTATGAACTGCATTAAATCTAAAGTATATACTATGCACGCAATTACATATTTCAACTGTGCATTTGTGTTTGGCAATTGTGTCTTGAAGCTAATCATAAACCAAAATACAGTTTTTCAAAAAATCAATTCATAAAACCAAAAAAAAAAAAAAAAAAAAAAAAGGAATTTTAAAGCAGAAATGTCATCTTTATAAAATCATACTCTGATGAAGATGTACTCAAAACTTTGTCTGGGCTTCTTTTTGCATGAATTACTGCACCTCCATTCGCCCCCAACGCCCTTTCGAGTTGCATTCATGGATAACCCGAGATCCTGCATCAGTAGGGGGATTTTTACCACTCTGTCATAAATTAATGCCATTTAATAAAAGTTCTACTTGTTTTGTGAATACCTGACACCATGGTATCATTTAGCGCTAATCCGCTATTGTAACTTTACTCTGTCAGAGGAAGCAGGTATAATACCACGAGCCAGAGAGGCATGTCCTTCTCCTCTCTCGCCACAGGTGGGCGCTGCTCTGCCACATTAACATTGCCGCAGGCCACCGGCATGGACCACACCACCTGCTGATACCTGAAGGCCTGCAGAGAAGATGGAGTAGAGTTCGCTGATGAGAAAACTGCGTAGTTGTCCCTGTGAGAGAGTGTCTTTTTTATTTTTTATTCGCACCTTCACGATGTTGTCGGGGGTTCCAGGTCTGCAGCACTGCAGGATCCTCCGGCGGACTTGCACCACAGTCTTCCTGAGAAGAAACTGAGACACAAGCTTCGGTGGGTCACACGCTCCCTCCATGTTCCTGAGGCCGAGGACGAGCAGACTGAGGAAACACACAGAACAATACGCATGTTCAACACCACTCCCCTTGGTGCATCAGAGATGTTCGCTCTGTTTCGTCGTTAGGTTGCCTCTTTCCGACTCTCCAAAGTCATCACATGTAACTTTCTGTCTGCTCTAGACAACCCCCAGGAATAACCTAGAGGTACACACAGTTCTCAGCTTGATTGACCCTGAAACTCTAAAATCTAATCCATTTTCCAATCAGTGAACACACCGTGCCCTTGGCAAGAACAGCTTGTGATCACAACAAAACTCTTAGACATGGTCGTTGGTTCGGACAAAGTGCTGGCTGGACATGTTGAATCAGGTCTCCAGTAGATTAAGGCTGTGAGAGAGCAAGATTCAAAGCACATAACAGGAAGGCTAAACGGAGTTTAATAAAGTTGCTTCCCTGTTTTTCCTGCTGTGGTTTCAACCGTTGTAAATCAAAATGATGAGCTAAGAAAAGTTTTCAGCCTTTGGAAAATATCAGTCTTCACGTCTTTGCACACCGGGTCCGTTTTTTTCGTGCGATTAATTCGCACGACAGTATTTTCTTTCGAATCAATGTCAACGTGCACACCACTGACGAAATTCCATCCTGCGATTTTGCGAGTTTTATTTTTTCGGATTGAGGTCGATTTTTTAATAAACTTGTATCCGACAGAAAAACACTTGACCAATCAGAGAAGGCGTGGTGATGGCGTCATCAGAGTCGCGAACTGAAGTGTCACTTTCATTGGAGTAACAAATTTTTTCTTCACCATGGCCGAGCGTCTGATCCTTTTTGTGTCCCAGCACCCCTGTCTGTTTAATAAAAAAGAGAAAAACTACAAGGACAACGATTATAAGGATAATGTGTGGCGATCCATTGCCGAAGAACTTGGATATGAAGATGGTAATTAAATCAATGTGTACAAAATAGCTGTGTAGCCATCAGCTCTCGATACGTCACGACTTGACACTTCTTGGAAATTCAAGCAGAAATGTACACAAAAGTTTACAAAACTTGAACGTTATTCAAACACATAGTAACAAATCCATAACATCTCAAACGAGATGCGGTAACTTATTAACCTGCGTGAAATCGTCTTTTTCGCTAGATGTGATGTGTTTTCTCACAGTTGAAATGCTCGTCAATGGTTTGGCTACACGTTAAATAGGACAATTTAGGTTTGGTTTATTGTTGTGTATGTTGTGATTGATTACAGAGGAATATCATATTGGTTAACTACAGCCGCGATGTTCTAATTTTTTAACAGAATCTTCATAATTTATTCGCAGCACTTCTGGTGTGCATACACAACACGTCGATTTTCGGCCTCCGATTTTTAGCCATTTCATGTCGTTTATTCGCATCAGACCCGGTGTGAAAAGACCTTTAGAGTAAGGACTTACACTCTCTAGGAAAATGTGACTTAAGTGTTCAAGTAACGCGAGCGGCTTTAAAACAATGCTAAAGACCATTACAAAATGTAAACATCAATATCATTGTCAAACTGCTCCTGGTCTGAACCTAAATAATCAATGACAGCTCAGAGCAAGAAGGCTTGAAGAAATAATGTCAACACTCTTTTTATATTTTCCAGAATTGGAAGCCGAGGAAAACCAGAGATTGCATCTCTAAATAAACTCAACAAAGTAAAGTCTCGTCCCCTAACGGTGTGTTTGGTTTACCAGTCCTCTGCTGCAGTGAAGGCTGCCGTCCTGCGGGGGCAGTACATAGCTGGGTCGAGGTTGGCGCAAGGCAGCAGTTCAGGGTAAAGGAACGCGGGTCGGGTGGCAAACAACCAGGCGAGCTCTGCCGGCATGACGGGGTAACAGCGCACTGATGACCCAGAGACAGAAAAAACTAAACAAGAGTCCGTTTCACCATGAGCATCATGACAGCTGAGCCCAAGCTGCGGGACACTCACTGTGTCCTCTGCCGTCGGGCTTGCGGCTCTGCGGCTGGTAGTCGATGGGCGTCTTTCGCAGCTCCTCCACGAGCTCCAGCGCCCCCTGCAGGTTAGCGGCCCTGAAAGCGCTGCGGAAACCTGGACGACCTGCAGACCGGATGACCTCTCCCCTCTGAGCCAACATGTCCAACTCGAACTGAAAGATCAGCGCGGAAACGGTGTCAGCAGCATCTTTTTTTACAGTCTGGGGCTGACAGGCATAACAAAATGAGGGAAACCTTCAGAGATTAGCTGAGAAATCATGTCTTTATATTAACACCTGTGACTAAATGTGAAAAACCAGTGGATAGTGACCACTTTTGTTACCATTCATTAAATAAAACGTGTTGCTGAGCGAGTTTACCAGGAACTGCCGGGTGGTCTCCGCCTCGCTGTGCAGCTTGGGCACAGGTGAAGTCAGCAGGTTAATCTGAGTCAGCTGCTGGATGTGCTGAGAGCAGAAAAGAGAGAAACGTCAGAGATGAGCCCGAGGGGCCTGCTGGTTAAGAGCCGGACCCGGTTCCAGAGTCCGTACCTGTTGGAGCTGCTGCTGCAGTCTTTGCTTCTGCTGAGGGCTCAGCTTCAGGGTGTACGGTTCTGGACTGTGGGCGTTGAACAGAGGGTTCGTCTGCCGCCTCCTTCTGATCAAAGCCAGCTGCTGCCTCACCGTCCGCAGCTCCGGGATCGGTTCGTACTCGGCCTCGTTGTCAGCTGCTCCTCTACGGTGCAAAAACGGGCCGTCAAGCGGGACGGAAACACGCCTCTCTGTGCATGTCAGAGCGATTGCTCGTTGGGGCGCTACATACGTGTGCTGCTGCTGCGCCTGAAAAGCGGGCGTTTCCTCCTGCAGCTCCTCATCTTCGTCTTGCCCTTCGTCGTCCACTTCCTGACCGGCCAGGTCCTCTTTCAGCTGAGACAGACGTGCAAAATCAGGTAAACAGCAGCTACAGCAGCATCTTCAAGGTTAGTCAGTTTCTAATGTGCTCAAAATGAAGAATACTAATCTGTCTAAATTTAAGCTCTGAAACCATTTTCAGAGTAGTTTCTCTATTTTAACAAGTGAGCAATATTACTGTGGTGATCAAACTGTAAAGTTATTAATTTAAAAGGTGGAAATCTGTCTGTAACCATTTATCAGGTTAAAATTCCTTACTTTTCCAAACTCCACTTCCCATAAATCTCAGTTATGGTTAAAGTATAAAGCCTACAATTCATTATGAAATTATAAATGAACGGTCAAAGGAGAAATTAATAAATGGATGGTCAAAACAAAAAAATAGATGGATGATGCTTTTGTACCGTTTCAAACAGCTCCTCCATCAGTTCGTTCACTTCCTTCTCTAAAGGAGAGAAAAACATCAAACATTCATAATTCAAAAGAGAAGGTGAAATAATCAAGCCCCTTCTAGAAACCAGGCTGAAAAATCAACTGAGCTGAAAGTCAGCGTTTCGGGTAATTGCAGTGGCTTGCAAAAGTATTCGGCCCCCTTGAACTTTTCCACATTTTGTCACATTACAGCAACAAACATGAATAAATTTTATTGGAATTCTACGTGAAAGACCAATACAAAGTGGTGTATGATTTTCGTTCCACTTCTCATGTGTACATGATTCCAAACATTTTTTACAAATAAATAACTGAAAAGCGGGGTGTGCGTAATTATTCAGCCCCCTTTGGTCTGAGTGCAGTCAGTTGCACATAGACATTGCCTGATGAGTCCCAATGACTAAATAGAGTGCACCTGCGTGTAATCTAATGTCAGTACAAATACAGCTGCCCTGTGACGGCCTCAGAGGTTGTCTAAGAGAATGTTGGGAGCAACAACACCATGAAGTCCAAAGAACACACCAGACAGGTCAGGGATAAAGTTATTGAGAAATTTAAAGCAGGCTTAGGCTACAAAAAGATTTCCCAAGCCTTTAACATCCCACGGAGCACTGTTCAAGCGATCATTCAGAAATGGAAGGAGTATGGCACAACTGTAAACCTACCAAGACAAGGCCGTCCACCTAACCTCACAGGCCGAACAAGGAGAGCGCTGATCAGAAATGCAGCCAAGAGGCCCATGGTGACTCTGGACGAGCTGCAGAGATCTACAGCTCAGGTGGGGGAATCTGTCCATAGGACAACTATTAGTCATGCACTGCACAAAGTTGGCCTTTATGGAAGAGTGGCAAGAAGAAAGCCATTGTTAAAAGAAAACCATAAGAAGTCCCGTTTGCAGTTTGCCACAAGCCGTGTGGGGGACACAGCAAACATGTGGAAGAAGGAGCTCTGGTCAGATGAGACCAAAATGGAACTTTTTGCCCAAAATGCAAAACGCTTTGAGTGGCGGAAAACTAACACTGCACATCACTCTGAACACACCATCCCCACTGTCAAATATGGTGGTGGCAGCATCATGCTCTGGGGGTGCTTCTCTTCAGCAGGGACAGGGAAACTGGTCAGAGTTGATGGGAAGATGGATGGAGCCAAATACAGGGCAATCTTGGAAGAAAACCTCTTGGAGTCTGCAAAAGACTTGAGACTGGGGCGAAGGTTCACCTTCCAGCAGGACAACGACCCTAAACATAAAGCCAGGGCAACAATGGAATGGTTTAAAACAAAACATATCCATGTGTTAGAATGGCCCAGTCAAAGTCCAGATCTAAATCCAATCGAGAATCTGTGGCAAGATCTGAAAGCTGCTGTTCACAAACGCTGTCCATCTAATCTGACTGAGCTGGAGCTGTTTGGCAAAGAAGAATGGGCAAGAATTTCAGTCTGTAGATGTGCAAAGCTGGTAGAGACATACCCTAAAAGACTGGCAGCTGTAACTGCAGCAAAAGGTGGTTCTACAAAGTATTGACTCAGGGGGCTGAATAATTACGCACACCACACTTTTCACTAATTTATTTGTAAAAAATGTTTGGAATCATGTATGATTTTCGTTCCACTTCTCACGTGTACACCACTTTGTATTGGTCTTTCACGTGGAATTCCAATAAAATTGATTCATGTTTGTGGCTGTAATGTGACAAAATGTGGAAAAGTTCAAGGGGGCCCAATACTTTTGCAAGCCACTGTATGTATGTGTGTGTATATATATATATATATATATTTTTTTTTTTTATTGTGTGTGTGTGTGTGTGTGTGTGTGTGTGTAATAAAAAATAATCCTCCACGTTACAACAACATGGAAAGCTGCAGCTTATATTCAGGTGCGCCCAATAGTCCGAACATTACAATAAACGTTTTCTTAAAAGTAAATCCAGATTTTTTTCCTTCAATGTCAGCTTGAAATGAGGATCTAAATAACACCTCCACAACTTGTTAAAAGGTGATGGTTCTGTACTGACTGGTGATCCGGACGGCCTTGTCGTCACGGTAATCCTCCAGGTCAGGTTCATCGACGTCAGCCAGGAAGTTGTACTCCGGATCGTCTTCATCGTCACACTCCTCTGGCAGGGGGAGAAACGGAGAGGGTGTTGCTTCATGCCACGCTGGTCTGACTTTCGGACCAAGAGAGGAGACAGCGGCTCACCTTCGTTATCCACGTCGGAGGTCATCAGGCCTCTCAACCAGTCGGTCCAGTCCCTGTCCTCTGGGGCGGAGCTGGAGTCGTACATGTCTGGAGTGATGTCGGGGGCCCGGAGCTCGGCCTCCAGCTGGCCCAGAGGGATGTCGCGGAGAGTACGCTTGGACCGGGTCCGGCATGCCATCACTCCGGACTCATCCTCTGACTCAGACATCGGCTGGAGGAAGTAAGATAAATTATCAGAAGGAAAATGATTCATAGTTTTTCACCATTAATCTGAAAAGTGTGGCATGCTTTTTTTTTTATTTGGCCCGAATTCTCTTTTGCCTGAAATGACGGCTGTAAATCTTTAAGGTTTTTTCCAGCTTTGTATGTCTGGAGACGTTTCGCCATTCTTCTCCGCGTTTTATCTCAAACTTCATCAAATTGGATCACTTTTTAGGTCCCGACAAATCCTCAAATAGGTTATGTACATTCATTACACAGAGTAGGGCTGGGCGATATGGGGGGAAAAAATTATATCGTGATCAAATTTCTCAACTCAGTCAATATCGATACATATCACAGTATAAAACATCACTATTTTTGTACAGGATGTAAGAAAATATCGATACGCTGATATATAGAGATATTTTATTGATATTCAAAAGCAATGTATAGATTTTTTTTTATTGTAGAAAAACTCTGTTTTCACCTTCTTTTCAGTGGATCAACTATATCTAGTAATAAAACTGGATGTGTTAAAATATGAAACAGGTTGGAGTGTTTAGAATGCAGTTAAAATAAGTTTTAAAAATCACAATATATAGTCTTATTCATAGTATCGCGATATATCGTATCGCCCCCCTGTATCATGATACAAATCGTATCACCAGATTCTTGCCAATACCCATCCCTAATTTCTGTCGATATTTAACATTTTCTGTTACCATCTGAAGTTATCAGAATGTTATTTTTAATTTAAAGATTTATTTTAAAAACCTGAACATGTCATTATAAAACTGTTTCGGAAAAATGAAAGGAGGTTAGTTCAGGGCGATCTAGATTAAAAATAAAATCTTTTCGATTTAATTTCATGCCAAATTCGATTCTTAATAATCTATTTTTCTCCTCCCTTTCCATTTTAGATAACAAATGACGGAAAATATTCGTTAAAACTTTTTTATTTTTGCATCATCCCTTCTGGGAGTTCAAAGTCCAAATAAATACACGCTGTAACAAGATGGTAGGCTTTGGGCGGGCTGAAGATATGGAAAGCCAAGGAGGTGGAGAGGTGATTTTTCTTTTCTTTTTCCCCTCGATTTTCCAAAAATTTAATCTTGGCATGTAGAAAAATTTGATTAATCGATATAATAGATATACTGCAAACCCCTAACACAGAGTGAAATATTGGAAGCCTTTAATTCTTGTAATTTTGATGATCATGGCTTACAGATAATGAAAACGCAAAATACAGTCTCAAAAAATTAGAATATCATGACAAGTTAAATATGGGAAACTTATTGTGTCACACCTGCAAAGGTTTACTGAGCCTCTAAATCACAGGTGTCAAACTCTGGTGACATTTAAACGTGTTCCCGGTCCAACACACCTGAATCAAATAATTAGGTCAATCTTTGTTCCTCTTCCTTTCTTGTATCTTCAACTTACCCTCTCCTTCTTAACTTTTTTTCCCCTACCTCTCTTCATCTTCTTTCTTTCTTCCCCTTTATTTTCCGTCTTTGTGTCCATAATATCAGAGTGCTGCATCCCAACATATTCACAGAGAGTTGAGTGGAAGGAAAAAGTATAGCAGGAAAATCTCCACCAGCAAAAGGGACAACCGCAGCCTTGAGGGGAGCAAAATCTATTCAATAATTCTGGGGATATTTACAAGGAGCTGACTGAAGCTGGAGTCAGAACATCAAGAGCCACTACCAACAGGTGGTACTGATTTATATTTCTAGCAGGACTTGGTAACGGCCCAAACGGCTAAAGGTACCAAAAGCTGCTCCGGTGGCCCGATCAGAACCCTACAGAGAATCTATTGAGTTCTGTCAAGAGGAAGAAGAGACACCAGATCCAACAATGCAGATGACCAGAAAGCAGCTTTCAGAGCAACCTGGGCTTCCTGAACACCGCCATGCTACGCTGAATTGATCCAGTAATTCATGCATAAGGAGCCCCAACCAGAAACCTCACATTTCTGTTTTAAATAAATATAAAAAATTTTTAATTGATCTTATGCAATATTCTAATATTCCGAGACACTCCATTTTGGATTTTCATCAAGCCATAATCATTAAAATCACAAAGAATAACAAAAAAATGTAACTTTTTTCCACAATATAACATTTTTTGTTTGTTTTTGATGTACCTTCAGATGTTTCCCTTGTCCCTCATTTGATTTGTGGCACATCTTCTATTTTATGTTGCAGCGTCTCTCGGTTACCTGATATGGCTCCATGCAACCAGCTAGCTCCTCTTCAACGGCGTGAAGCTTCTCCAGGAAGGTGCTGTCGGTCACACCTTTGGTGGGCGGAGCTTTAGGAGGAGGAGGCGGTCCCATCAACCCTTCCTTCGAACACCTGGACCGAACTCGGGTAGCCTGAGAAGAGCGAGATGTGAAGAAATCGTGGATAAAGGCAGAGAGATTAAAGATAACAACAATATGGTGCTATATAAACCAACTGAACTGAATCGGTCGTTACCTGCCAGGGGCTGCAGCTGTCCTCCTCCGCTCGATTCAGCCGAGTCCCCCTGGGAGACGAGGCTGTGCTCTCCATGTCGCTCTCCTGGAATGTCTGCAAAATAACAATAATAAATAAATTAATAAAATAAAATAATTAAAAAAACACTTTCAGGAATCAATAAATAATTAGCAGAAGAAAAAGAAGAGAGACGCAGCCAATCAAATCAGAGTCTCACGTCTTCAGCCGTCTCATCCTCCTCCTCTTCATCTGGACGATATTCTTCATCCGAGGAGTCTTCCTCGTCCAGCGGGATGTCCACAAACTGAGGAGCCTGAAACAAGATGGCCGGTGACAAAACTTCAGAATTTTAACGTAAGCAAAAGGACATCTAAAAACTGTTCGGCCTGCAAAGAAGAAGAGAAAAACATCTTATGATTTTGTAGGAATAGCTTAACCCACCAACTGTGCAAGGTCTCCTCCCACTTAAAAAGATGAGAGGCCTGTAATTTTCATCATAGGTATACCTCAACTATGAGAGACAAAATGAGGGGGGGGAAAATCCAGAAGTATCACATGGTCTGGTTTTTAAGGAATATATTTGCAAATTATGGTGGAAAATAGGTATTTGGTCAATAACAAAAGTTCATCTGAATACTTTGTTATACACCCTTTGTTGGCAATGACAGAGGTCAAACGTTTTCTGTAGGTCTTCACAAGAGTTTCACACACTGTAGCTGGTATTTTGGCCAATTCCTCCATGCAGATCTCCTCTAGAGCTGTGATCTTTTGTGGCTGTCGCTGGGCAACATTGTCATGGGATCATTTTCATGCTGAAAGACCCAGCCACGTTTCATCTTCAATGCTGATGGAAGAAGGTTTTCACTCAAAATCCCACGGTACATGTTCCCCATTCATTCTTTCCTTTACACGGATCATTCGTCTTGGTCCCTTTGCAGAAAAACAGCCCCACAGCATGATGGTTCCACCCCCATGCTTCACAGTAGGTATGATGTTCTTTGGATGCAACTCGGCATTCTTTCTCCTCTAAACACGACAAGTAAAGTTTTTACCAAATAGTTCTGTTTTTGGTTTCATCTGACCATATGACATTCTCTCAATCCTCTTCTGGATCATCCAAATGCTCTCTAGCGAACTTCAGACGGGCCTGGACATGTACTGGATTAAGCAGGGGGACACGTCTGGTACTGCAAGATTTGAGTCCCTGGCGGCGTTGTTGGTGACCTTTGTCACTTTGGTCCCAGCTCTGCAGGTCATTCACTAGGTCCGCCCCGTGTGATTCGAGGATTTTTGCTCACTGTTCTTGTGATCATTTTGACCCCACAGGGTGAGATCTAGCGTGGAGCCCCAGATCGAGGGAGATTATCAGTATGCCCTCCATTTTCTAATAATTGCTCCCACAGTTGATTTCTTCACACCAAGCTGCTTATCTATTGCATATTCAGTCATCCTAGCCTGGTGCAGGTCTACAATTTTGTTTCTGGTGTCCTTTGACAGCTCTTTGGTCTTGGTCATAGTGGAGTTTGGAGTGTGACCGGGGCTTGGTCTGCGTTGCAGTAAGTCGGGCTCGGTGAGAGTTGGACTCTGTCAAGGTTGCCCTTCGTCACCGATCTGTTCATAACCTTTACTAACTAAACTAAAGACTATTTATATTAAGATTTTAAAACTTTATTTATCTGTAGAAAAACTGTCGAAGCGTTCTAAACACTCCAACCTGTTTCATACTTTAACACATCCAGTTTTATTACTAGATGTAGTTGATCCACTGGAACGAATAAGGTGAAAACAGCCACAAAACTACCAGATATACTTTTCATTTTACAACAAAAATTACCGTCATCATTAATGGTTCCATTCAAATCCTAAAAAATAAAAAAATAAAAAATCGATACTTTACTTTTGAGAATCGATACAATATCGGGGAAAAGAATATCGCGATATATCAGTGTATCGATATTTTCTTTCATCCCTAATATAAAGTGTTATTTCCATTTATTGGTGGATTTTGAGTCCGTTTACAATATTTTTTTTACGGAAGCGCATTGCATTCACTTCAAGAAAATAAAAAAAGTTATTTTTTTTCTGAAATACGTTGAACCAAAAGACAAATATAATGCCGCTCTGTTTTTCTGAAACAATGAGATAAACTGTGGCGGTCATTCTATGGCATTGCCCTGGCGACATATCCAGGGTGTACCCCACCTGGAGATGGGCACCGGCCACCGCGACCCTGCAAGGATAAGCGGTGTAGACGATGGATGTTCTATTCCAGTAGGCATCATCAACTGGTTAAGTAAGAGGAACTCATACATGTCCCGTTTTCATCCGTTGTTTATAGCCTATACCGCATATCCTATCTCCAGCGGTCATCAGGCAAATGGCAGGGAACACCCTGCAGGTCGCCTGTCCATCGCATGACCCATTTGTTGAGTTTAGTTCACTTTTACTTTGATTTGGGATTGAGAAACTGAGAAATACTCTTGACTCTAAACAATGTAGATAGGATCAATAGGCACCTGAGGAATTTGCACTTGTTCAGGTGTTCTGCCCCATCTGATTTTCTGCCCCCCCTCCAGTTTATCTAGCTAATTCAGAAAAACAGAGCTTTTTAAATATTTTTTCCAAGCGAATGCAATACACTTCCATATTTTGCAGATTTAACTTAAACAATATTTTTTTTAAAGGAGACATAATGTAAAACCCATTTGAGTTTTAAAGGATATGGTGTTCTCTTGTCAAAAAAAAAACTTGACTTACCTATCAAAGTGTCAACCCATTGAGTTGCGAAACACTTATTCACTGATATTTAGTTTTTTACTCAAGTCATTCCTACTTTTGCCAGCAGAGGGAGCTGTAAAGTGACCAGCCTCTGTGCATCAGAACAGACTTCTCACCCACGTTTGAAACACTGAAAGTTTTATTGCATGGCTTACACTTAGCATGTCTTGAGTCTGCATCCTTTTGAAGCCAGTTTTAAAACGTGTCCATAACAAGCCGCGCATTGTTGAAATGATATTTTCCTGGCATTTTGAACTATTCATTTTAACTTGGCCGAATCGCTTCAGCATTAGCTTAATGAGCTACAATTAAGTAGGGTGACCATCTGTTCTGTTTTCCCCTTCCTCTCAACTATGGTTCTCACTGAGCTGCTGCCTAGTGGATGGTTCTGAACCTTTTTGGACGTAACAGACAGCGGGCTGTGATGCGCTGCACCACTTTGCCCTTCACCGTGCTGCGACTGTTTACAAGACAAACAGAGCTGGCATATGTGTTTCTGTGTGTGACAAAAGTGACAAAGATCCAGCAGGTCCACATGGAAACAGAATCTATAATTATAATTAATCGATAAACTGACTGATGAGGATGGAGATAAAATCAAAAAAATGGAGCAGGCATAATTGTGTTTTTGAGACTGCAGATTTTTACTTTTATTATTACATTGAAAAGAAAATACCTGTTTTCTCATAATGTTATTTCAGATTTTTGTTTAATTTTTGTCCAGTATGACTTGAAAAGCGTACTATTATTGTTTCTGGCAAATTTTCTAATTCGGAAGAGTAATTATATTAATTTCTAGAGATTTTAAAGTCATTTTTGCACTTGTGAAAGTCCATCTGAAGTTTGTTATTTACCTGTTCATTCTAACCACATGGAGAATGCATGCTTTAAATATGCTAAAATCAAAAGTCTGGTCACAGTCATGACAGTGTTTCAGGACTGTGCCAAGTGTCCTATTTTTTTGGAAATCAAAACATGGTCACCCTAAAAAAAAGTTTTTGTTTTTTTAGATTTAATATTTTTTTATCCCACGGTTTCCCCCCCCCCATTATTTATCACCCAGTGTTCCTATCTAAGTCCAGTCCTGGGCTTTGCTCTCCCTCTGCCAACCCCGGGAGGGCCCAGCACAGGTCACCCTAAATTAAGGGCCTTGGAGGGAGGCGTGTCACCTGCCTGACAAAAAATGTACGACTTCTATTCATTGATCCGTTTCTTATTTATTTTGCTTTTTTTTGTTGTTTTTTTTGTTTGAACATAGATTTAGTAAAATTCCCAAACTTTTCCAGGGCCTGGAAATCGGATTTTCAAATTCCATTACTTTTCCAGGTTTTTCATGACTGTACGAACCCTGCAGATTAATCACACAAACATGGCATCTGTTGTGTTTTACCTTATTGGCGTCGCTGCTTTTCTTGATCGGCGAGATGTTCCAGGTGGGAATGACCTGATGGGGAACGGAGATGTGAACAACATGATTCTCCAGTGGCATCTCAGACTCCTTAACTCTTCAAAAACAGACTCACCACACCCTTCTCCACCACTTCTTTAAACTTGGATCGAGTCATTTTGGGCTCCTTAAACAGAGGAGAATTAAATATTAGAAAATGGAAGAAGCGTGACCACAACTGTAGCTTCACTGAGTGTTTTTTTTTTTTTTTACTTTAGACTCACAAATGGAGGAACTGCTTCGGTCTCATTGATGGCTGCTTTCATCATGGCAACCACATGCTCATTGGTGATCACTTCCTGCGAGACAAGCACAAAAAGAAACATTGCGACTCAAAACATATATATTACTAGAGGTCGATATAAACGGTATATGGTAGAAATGATATCAATTTAGCCAACGGTAGATAGTTTGACTGTACCCGCTTAACACCATTGCGCATTTTGATGATGTCATCAAGCTGTGCCTACTTGCTTTTGTGCCAGCTCATAAGGAGGATAAATACCGATGTTCATATTTACTCTAGATATTCCAAGTTTAAAATTTGATGTTTTCCACTTAACGGAAAAGAAAGCTGTTAAACTTGAAGAATTTTTTGTTCAAATATGTGCAGCTTTATTTTTGTGCAATATTAAATGTATAAATAAGGAATGCAGATAGAAATCTTATTTCCCTTTTTACATTGAGCACTTCAGTTTAAACAATTTTGAACTTTGTTTTCATAACATTTAGCTTGTGTTTTATTTAAAATACCGTCATCTTTATTTATGTCGTGAGAATATTTGTTACAATTTTTTTTTAAGTTTACATTTTTAAAATTTCATCTTGCAGAGTAAATGTTCTTTAAATGGCATTCTATACTTTTTTGGGAGTTGCTGTTGTACAGCAATCTATCTGGTATGGAGAATGTTCAAAAACAATCATTTTGACGTATATAAACAGAAGTAAAGAATATATCGCATTAAATATTGTTACTGCACATCCTTTAGATTATATCTGAACATAGATTTGAGGCCAGATCGCCCAGACCTAATATACATCCACTTCAGAAGATGAGAAACTCATTGTTTCTTCAAAGCATTGCCTTACAAGGTCATTTTAAATATAAGATAAAATCTGAATTTTTTTATTCTCCCAATTGTTTCCCTAATGACTTTTTGACGTTTGCCTTTGCTCCTGCAGAAAACAACGATTTAACCATTTCACCAATGTTCAACGACTGCAACCTCAAAGCTACAATCCATCTCATCCTTTAGAAAACAACATTTCATTGGTTCTGTCCTGACAATCAAATAGCTAATTATTTGTATTTGGGAAATAACACGACAAGCCCCCATCTGGGGTACTAAAAGCCAGAGTCAGGGCAGAGGCTACGTGAACTCACATGGATGATGTTTTTAACGTTCACAGTGGTGAGGTTGTGCTGTTTGGACTTTGTCTCCAAAGCCTGGTCCAGGTCTCTGTCGATCTCCACCTCCACACCTGTCTCCTCTTCCTCCGTCTCTGAAGTCCTGCCCTTCTCATTAACCTCCTTCTCGTTCAGTGTCCGTTTCTTCTTCCTCACCGCCTTCCTTCTTTGAGTTTTTACGCCCTTCTGGTTGTCCTCTGAGACAGAGAGATGCTTGAGTCATCAGTACAACAACAAAAACAAAAAAAATCAATGTTGTGGCATGTACAGTGCCTTTGCAAAAGTATTTACACCCCAACAAGATCTCTGCATTTAGTCGTGTTCCAACCATAAAGCAGCCAAATGGCCCGCAGTAACTCTGGAGGAGCTGCAGATATCCACAGCTCAGGTGGGAGAATCAGTGTCCCATGACCAACAATTAGGAAAAACTGCAAGTACATGTGCTAAGATGAGTCCAAAAAGAAACTTTTTGATCTACATGCAAATTGATACGTGTGGCTGAAAACTAATGCAACACATCACCCAGAAAAATCCTTTCCCATGGTGAAGCACGGATGTGGTACCATCATACTGTGGAGGGTGCTTTTCTTTAGCAGGGACAGGGAAGCTGGTCCTCCGATGGTAAAGATGAACAAAGTCAAATAGACCACAATCCTGGCAAAAGATTGGGATGGGGTTTACGTTCCACCAAGACAACGCCTCAAAGTAAATGCAGCCAAAGCTGCAATGAAAGGAATGCAATTAGGATTTGGGAGTTTAGAGGTGGTTTCCATCCAATTTGACTGAGCTTATGCTCTTTATTTAACTGAATTTCCCATTTGTGGGATCAAGAAAGTGTTAATTCATTCATTCAATAATCAGCAAGCATGTCAGTTTCTTGTTGTTCAAAGCTGGTAAGCGGTGTATCCCAGAAGACCGGCAGCTTTAAATGCAGCAAATAGTGGTTTTACAAACCCCTGGAACAATGGCAGAGGATTTAGTTTTCTTCTATTGCATAAAATCACAATAAAGTCCAGTGAAGTTTATACTTGCAAAATGATAAAATGTGGAAAATCTTGAAGGGTATGAATACTTTTTAAATTATTGCTAAGAAGCAGTTTCAAGACGAACGATAGAAGTTCATCAGCTGAATGTGGCGATGCTGAAGAAGCCAGAAAGACACACGTGTTTGTTTTACCCATAGTGATGATGAGGCTGGAATCCGTTGTGTCTTCCTCCACCAGTAGGTAACCTTCCTCCTCCTCTTCCTCCTCCACCGCTCTGGCTCCTGGCGCAGCCTGAAGCGCCGCTGGCAGCAAGACAGCATCGCCAGAGCGGAGCTGTGCTGGTCCAACACTGGAGCTACTGGTGCTGCTGGAAGCATGCTGTGGCTTGGTTGGGCTTAGTCTGAGGCGTTTGCGGACTGAGTTCATAGTGGAGAAACATGACCTCGGATCTCTGAACCAGACACACAAACAGAAGAACATCAGTGAAGTTAAACTTTATCCGTTATGGCACAGCATTCAACACTGTTGACCATGTAGTACTGGGCGATATAAACGATATAATTTAGAAATTATAAAAAATGTAGCCAAAGGTATTTGACCATAACGCGATTGCGCATTTTTATGATGTCATCAAGCTGTGCCAACGTATTTTGTACCGTATGTGCAAGGAGGATAAATACTGATGTTCCGTGTTTGTCTTTACTCTTGATATTGCAAGTTTAAAATTTGTTGCTTTTCACATAACGGGGAAAAAAACCTGTTGAACTTGAAGCATTTTTAATACAAATATGTGGAGTTTTTGTGTGTGCAATATTAAATTTATACACCAGTAACCAGGAAACCAAACAATTTTGAACTTCTTGTTTTCGTAACATTTAGCTTTTATTTAATTTAAAGGGGCTATATGCAATTTTCTGAAATGTAAACTCGCGACTGACACCTGTGGCCAAAAAACAGAACTGCTCTTCCTTTTTGTTCGCTCTCGCAGCGCGCGCTCCTACGCCGGTCTTTTTCGGGCACTTGTCAGGGGTTTAACTTTTTTAGTCTTATGTGGAGTTACTGTTGGTGTCAAAGTTGTCCTTGGTCTCTTCTGGGTATTCGCACAATCCATTGCACTGCTTGCGAGTGCTGATTACCGGTGGTAGCAGAGTGATCTGAAACACTTAACATGATCGCACTTCACATCACATCCTTAGACAGCGCAGGAAAAATCGGACCCGACAGAAAATAGAAAAAATTTGATACAGGCTTATAGGTGCACCCACTGTGAGCTCACCAGGTGTCAGTATGCTCATCAGGAGATGATTGAGTCATAAATGGTCAGATAAAAAGGCTTTTGTTACGTTTATTTTGGGGAGAAAGTTGCATATGGCGTCTCTGATATATCTTTCATCTTTATTTATGTTGTGAGAATTTTTGTGTTGCAGTTTTGGAGAGAAAATAAAAAGAGTTGAATATTTTAAAATGCATTTTGCAAAATAAATGTTCTTTAAATGGCATTCTAAACTTTTTTAAAGTTGTTAGTTCTGCTGCAACATATGTGGAAGGTGAGAAAAATATGGAAATCTTCATAAACAACCATTTTGACATATATATGGAGTGGGGTTCCCCAGGGCTCCATCCTGGGGCCCCTACCATTCAATATCTACATGCTCCCACTAGCCCAGATAACAATCAATCAGATTAGCTACCATAACTATGCAGATGATTCTTAGCTCTACATTACGATGTCACCAGGTGACTTTGAACCCATCCAAACGTTGAGCAGCTGCATAGAAGAAAACAAGGCATGGGTGGCCCTTAATTTTTTTCCAACTGGACAGAAACAAAACAGAAGTAATTACTTTTGGACCTAAAGAGGAACGATCAAGAGTCAGCAGACAGCTTCAGTTAATACAGTTAGAAACTACTGATCAGGCCCCGAAATCTAGGTGTAGTAATGAACTCAAGCCCAGAACCTTCAGAAATACATAAAGGGAATAACAAAGTTATTCAACTAAAGAGAATTACTAGAATTAAAAGGACTGATGTTGCAACAAGATCTTGAGAAACTTATCCGTGTGTTTATCTTCAGTCGAATTGATTTAGTCCTCACAGGTCTGCCTAAAAAAACAATCAGACAGCTGCAGCTGATCCAGAATGCTGCCGCTCGTGTTCCTCACTAGAACCAGGAAAGTAGAGCACATCACCCCAGTTCTAAAGTCCTTACACTGGCTCCCTGTAGCTCAGAGAATAGACTTTAAAATACTTGTGTTGGTTTATAAATCACTAAATGCCTTAGAGCAACAAAACAATTTAAAGATGTGTCCTTGTACCAAGCTTTCAGACCGCTCAGGTCTTCTTGTTCCAGTCTACTCTGCAACACCAGAGTCAGAATCAAACATGGAGAAGCAGCTTTGAGTTTTTATGCTCCTAGTCAGGAACAAACTTCCAGAAACCGGCAGAAATGCTGAAACACTGAGTTCCTTTCAATCAAGGCTAAAAAGAGATGCATCCAATCAATAATCACTGGAACATCATAAAGTGTAGTCTGTCTTTTAAACTACCTTCGTTTTCCCTTACTTTGTCACTGCAGTGGAATGGTCTTTATTGTTTTTTGTTATCTTAATTGCCCCTTAATTGTGTAAAGCACTTTGACTTGCTTTGCTAATGAAAATGGGCTATACAAATACAGTTACGTTGCTGAACATGGAAGGTGAAATCGTGTTTCTTTTCCTAGCTAATATTTTTAAATACATCTAAAAACGAACGGAACCAACAAGATATAAGGCTATAAGGAAAAAAATAAAAAAGGAGACTCACTGCCTCTTCCAGCTGCAGAGTAAAGCTCCTGTTAAAATAAAAACAAGGTTACAGTTCAGCAGCAAAGTATGAAACCCTCATTAACTGCGATGCTGTTAGTATTAAGGTTAATGTCGGCTCCTGATATTCTGAGTTAGTCTGATTAGCAGAAAACAAACTCACGCCTATGGGGTCTCCGAGTGGTCAGGCAGATAAGAGGACCCGGCCAGCCATCCAGGCTGCAGTTCGCAGCTGCTAAAGCTAACAACACTCTAGCCGGCTAGCGGCTAAAGGCAACGCAACGGCCCGCTCCTTCCAGCCGCGGCCGAGCTCCGGTGAAAACGGTCCCGTTCGGGAGTCTTTATCAGGCCGCTGTCGCTTCTGGGTGGAGGGGGACCTTAACCAGCATGATCCATCGCTTCTCAAACACACTTACCGCCACAACTATCAGGCGATTCTGCCTACAAAAACAAAAACCAAACTACATTTCCGGCGTGGCATCGCTAATATGACGTCATCATCTCGTAGTTTCCGCATTGTTATGGCAAGCTGTGTTGTACATTTCTTCGGCCACCGTTGACGTTAGACAATGTGGCAAGCCATTTGTGCAAATATTTACCCACGGTCATTTTTATGGTTTTAAATTTACAGCAATCATTGACTTTCAACATATGTATTTATTCCTGTTATTAATTATTAAACAAAAGCTCTGGACACTAGCTCCGAAACGTTTTGAGCTATAGGCTACTATTTTTGTAGGGATGTGTATTGGCAAGAATCTGGTGATACGATATGTTTCATGATACGGTGGGACGATACGATATATTGCGATACTATGAGTAAGACGATATATTGTGATTTTCAAAACTTATTTAACTCTCACAGCATTCTAAACACTCCAATCTGTTTCATACTTTAACTCATCCAGTTTTATTACTAGCTCTAGTTGATCCACTGGAACAAAGAAGGTGAAAACAGCAACAAAATACCAGTCATGGTTTTAATTTTTACTACAAAAATTACTGTCATCAATGATTGTTCCATTCAAATTCTAAAAAATAAAATAAAAATACATTGCTTTTGAATATACAACATTGCGACATAAAATATAGCGATATAATCGGCATATCAATATTTTCTTTCATCCTTACTATTTGGCAAGTCAACATTTTAGGCAAACTAGTTAATTGGTTGACATTTTTCAGTCGCACAGTCAAATGGAAATGCCTAATAATGTTTAACGCCAATGACTGATGCAATCTGCTGGGATTCCTTAAATAGGAAACTTTTTAACTGAAATGACTTAAGTGCCTTGAGATGACATCTGTTGTGAATCGGCGCCATATAAATAAACTGAATTGAAAAATTGAATTAATGAAGCTCTTAAATAGTCATGTAAAGACCATTTTAGACTACAGTGGACCCCCGCCTATTTGTGATTCAGTATTTGTAGATTCGTCTATGCGCAGCGTTTTTTTTCTGGGAACTTGCTTCCAAATTATTCATGGGAAATGTGCCCTTCTCCTGAATTTTTGGTGGAACATAACTGAAATATTAGATAGAAACTGCAGCATGGTGTTAGGTTCTGTATAGGATTTGAAGCTTGTATCTAAAAATGTCAAATAAACTGTAGCCTAAAATAAATTTATGAACAATTTGGAACGCAGCAACTATGGAAAGCCAGACATGCCACCATTCGGTATATCAAAATGTCCCAAAATTGATATTTATACATGTGAAAATGTTAAAACTTGAAACGGATTTGTCAAATAAATTAATCTATTCTTCATAAAAAAAATATGTAAATTTTATCAAATTTTAATATTTTATACCTTGTGGTTGTCTGCTAAAGATACATTTATTTTATCTCTACTTTTTAAAAATTGACATCTCTCAGAAGTGCTAACACTACTATAAAAAAGTAGAGTTATAGCCCCTCTGACCAGTTTGTATGAACAATATCTTTAAAGCTGTGTTAACCTGGAGGTTAACCAGTCAGATATTAGGGTTCATGTAATAAGACACAGCTTCAAATTAAATAATTCCATAATGTACTTTATAACACTTGTTTAACCAGCTAGCAGCTGTCCTATGGTCTCAAATGTCTACAACCAGATCAACACAGCCCAGCATTGTACCCCATCAGATAAAAAGTGGGCTCCTTTTGTTTTGCATGCTCCTCATCTGATGACGATATTTTATGTTGCAATTCCCAATAAGATTCTTGATATCGGTTGTTATTCAGGATGGTATAAGGCACGTTGTTGTAAGCCGTTTTAAAATCTTGCTCTATGTGCCCATTTTTAAGGTTGAGTACCTGCCCCTCTAAAAGGTCTCTGCACGGCCCTGGGAGGGAGAAAGAGAAGAGGCATTGACAAAGAAAGACTGCTTCAGATAAGATGGATTTTGTTCCATAAAGTAGGATTTCTGTTTTGTCGCTGTTTGAGTCAAAAAAGCTGGGTATCATCCACGAAGCAGTTAAAATGGATGTTACATTTCCAGAATATGTGACCAAGGTGAAGAAGGTAAATAAAGAGAAGGGGCCCCAGGACAGAACCCTGGGGCACACCTCTGGTAACTGGGGAGTGGTCCGATCTGAAGGATTTGAGTTGTGCGAACTTGAGAGCAGCCATGAGAGATAAGAGTGGAACCAGTTAAGTAGGAATACGGGAAATGCCAATGGATGAGAGCTGGCATCAAAGCCGGCGCTCTGATTAAGGAGAATGGAGAGTAAACCTAAAGTCAGCTGCAGTAAGAAGATTGATTTTTATGAGGAGTTTCTGTGCTGTGACCATGGTCAGAAAAAGCTGTAACTTGTCAACCTGTGAGTTTTAAACATTAAATTCAAGAGTCTCTCGTAAACTAGAAGGCAGATTAGAGATCATACAATCTACCAGTGCTTTTAGTTAAGTAAAAACTAGTAAAAAACAAAAAAAGGGTTGATTGTAATGTTTGACATGTCCAATAATGCAGCATAAGCTCAGTGGACGAAAAGCCAAGGATCAATACACAAGTTTGCCATACAGAGCAAAAATTCCCAAGTGGGGGATTAGTGTTTCCTAATAAGGTTGGTCTAGAAGAGACACTCCTGCCACTCTGATTAAGAAAAAACAAACTTGGGGCAGGATAAAAATGCAGTGCATGCCTAAAGAAATGACAACCTTATCTTGCCCAATAGCATAACTGACCGTTAACTTGTGCACTCGTCCCCCACCCTCCCTAATGGGGATCTGCCCATATCAAAAAGTGGCAGAGAAGCATTTTTGAATAGAGCTTTTGACAAGAAGTATGTTCAAGTTCAATAACTATTTTGGAGCATGGGGGTTTGCTTTTATGGTTCAAAGCCCCAATTATTGCATGTTTTTAAAGTTTAATGTACAAAAATTTCCACCTTTCTCGTTCTGAATTCGGTGCGCCTTGGCGTCTCTGGTTATGGAGAAAAAAAAAAAAAAAGGAAAAAAAACCACTGCATCTGATAGACTATTTGTAACCAAGAGAAACCATATTAGAAACCATATTCACTTTAGGCATAAAAACTATTTGTATTTGCTGGGATGTTGGCGGTGGGGATTGGTCTAGGGTGGCCGGCCACGGCCCCTGCAGTGCTGGGGGCCCCTCGTTGGCCGGTCCCTTGTGGGGTCCCTGCTGGGGGGTGGGGTGCCCCGGCTCTCCCGGTCCATTGACCGGCCCGCCCTGGCGCGGCCCGTCACTGCTGCCCCCCGGGCCCCTGCATAGTAGCCGCTGGATGTTCCCCCGGGGTTCTCCTTTGCTCCACTCTTGGGGGATGCAGTCGGCCCCGCCCGGGGGTCCTTTGGACCTCTTTGCTCCGATCTCCATCGATTCCTGGGAGACGGATTGATGCCTGCTCACACCAACTATCGAACACTCTTATGGAGAAACCTTATATGCACCAGCATGCTAACACACACACAGATGTGGGGTCTCTGGTGTTTAAGGATATATTCTTGGGCTGAGGTTATCATTACTAGAGCTTGATTAATCGGTACCATGAGTTTCTGTGACATTGTTGTATTTTTATATCTATTTTTGTGTGATGTGGTTGTGCAATTCTTAGTTCACAATGTTTGGTTTGTTTTGTCGAGGTTCCTTTTTTGTTTTTTCCCCTCTCTCTGCTGTCCTGTGGGTATGGAGGCAGACTTCACTGTCTTCCTGTGTTTTCTTTGTTCCCCTTCCTCTCTTGTGTTTTCAACTCACCCTCTCTTGACTGTTTCCTACCTCTCATCTTCCTTCTCCACATCAGGAAATAAAATCCACAGCAATTCAAAATAATGATTTCTCACATATATCAAGTGGAGGACTATAGCAAAAGCTGTACTGCTCCGCTTGTGAAAGTAAATCTGTTGGGCTTCTACTTGGTACTCAGACACCAATTCTGAGCTCCACACTGCCAAACAGGACAAGTTTAAAAAAAAACAAAAAACATTTTATCGGGGTTTAAGATTTTAGCTAAAAGTAGCCACAAGTCCACATTAGCTAGTGTATGGAACAGTATAAAACATGATATTTTTCAAGATAACTTTGCTCAAACAAAAACAAAGTTCATATGAAACCATGTTGAGAAGTTGAGCTTGACGTCAGTTTGGTTAAAGAGATCAGATATGCCACTCACCTCCCTTTACTGTATGAGGAAAATAAATTGCAATTCCTGGGTGCTAGGAAAGTTTGACTGATTTTTTTTTTTTTAAAAGGGGGAGATTGGCAGTTTACAGGATTGTGCCATTTTCTCTCATTTTAAATCAAATAAACCAGGCAAATATTACCACAAAATAACTTCTGGTTACGTTCCCATTTACTGACTTATCAACTTTGGTAAATGTAAACAACTTTTAAAATAGGCTGCATTAATGCATCATAAGCCAAAAGAACAGGCCCTTCTATTTGTTTTAAAGTCCATTTTGTGATTTACTTTAAAACTCTTTGCAGTTTAGAAGTTAAAAACAAGATTAACTCCCAATTTAAAAAAAAGAAACTTTATTAAATTAAGAGCCACAGTACTTAAGTAAATCCAGATTATTCGATATTAACGATGTGCAGAAGGACTCAGAGCCATCAAAGCAGCTGCAGGCTTCTTCAGCTCTTCCATCACCTTCCGACCCAGAGCCTTAACAGGCCGCAAGCTGACCCGGGACCGGCCGGTACCGTCAGGGCCAGCAGCAGGAGTTCCCCCCACTGGGTTCCCCTCAGGTTCTGCTTCATTCACCGTCACCTTAACGGGTCTGGTGCGGTGAAACAGGGACTCCCTCCGGTTAGTGGATGGAGTCGTGGCCAAAACACCGTGGAAGCCATAAGGTGTTGTGATCGTCGGTATGTGCGCCAGCGACATGGCCGCTTGTGTGGTCGGGTCTGCAGTGTCGGGACGAGGACAACCGGACCGCGGAGTACGCGGGCGTAGGCGACACCAGGAGGAGGAGAAGGGGTTGGTCGGGGTTCCGAGCGGGCCAGCTTCTGTTGGGCCTTCATTGTCGTCCTCATCCTCCTCCGACAGCAGCCTTGAGCGGTCCGGAGAGCCCCGGCTGAACATTGGAGAGGCCAGGAAAGGATTTCTAGGGGAGGGGATGATGAAGGTCGGGATCCGCTCCGGAGTCAGAACCAGAGCCCGCAGAGTCGCTCTGGATTTCATGGCAGACATTTTGACCCGAGGCTGGAGACACAAGGAGACAGCTAAGTTAACAACTAGGCCTACAGATATGAGACTAGAAATAAAGCTTTTAAAGTAGAGACTGGGGTTAAACTTTGCTTCATGTCTTCAGTCAGAGGCCCCTTCAGTTTCACTGCAGTACAGACCGCTACAGAAAATCCTACCTTCCCACAGTTATGATCTTCAACTCATTAAAGAATTTATTGTACAAGCTACAACACTTACATTTCCCTCTGGGATCAATAAAGTATTTTTGAATTGAATTCAGAGCAGACCCGACCAAACCCTTCCTTTTTCCTCCAGACCAAAGCTCCAGCAAACCTCAACTTGACAACCATGAGAAGCAGTTCTCTCTTAAAGCCCCCCCATGCAGTCACAAAAACAATCACTCATCAAAAAGAAAAACAAACCAACTTCTCTTTAATTTAAACAACCATACCTGAACCGTTCTCCACAACTGTGAATCCTGCAGCTACGACACAATTTCTGTTCTGACACAGCTGGACCTGCATGGTGTTTCTATATAAGCATCTGCAGGTGGAGTCAATCACACTAATCACAGACCTGGCTGTCAATAACCCTGAGTCTAAATCACTGCATTAAAAGATCTCAGCAGGAAATCAGAGGTTGGATTGCATGATTGAGTTCAGTTTGAAAAAAAACAAAAACAAACACACCTCACCTGCACAGAGCCGCGCCTCCAAAGCATACAACATTCATATGCATATATTAGTTTTATTTCTCATGATTTAAAAAGTTAAATAAATCCTAAAACGAGGCCATATAGGTTGATGAAATGAAGTGTTTGTAAACCTTTAAAACTCACCTGCTTTACGTATCAAAAATAAAACATGATTGGAAGGATTCATAAATCTCAATATTAAGGCCTTAATTTCAAATAAAAGCTCTTTTGGATGTTTGTGACACTGAACAATTGCATCAGAAATCTTTCTACCTCTTACAGTTGAATCAGATTTTTCAAACTATATTTTTATTTAAACCGTTGATGTTCAGGTCCCTTTGCGTTTCTCAAAGCTTGAATCATATATTGCATGCACCAGCATGCTCAAACACACACATAGATGTGGGGTCTCCGGTGTTAACAGATATATTCTTGGGCTGAGGTTATCATTACTAGATCTTGATTAATTTTCTGTTTCCTACCTCTCTTCTTCATCTTCTTTCTTTCTTCCCCTTTATTTTCCTTCTCCGTTTCCACAACATCAGGAAATAAAACCCACAGCAATTCAAAATAAAGATTTCTCACACATATATATCAAGTGGAGTACTATAGCAAAAGCTGTACTGCTCCGCTTGTGAAAGTAAATCTGTTGGGCTTCTACTTGGTACTCAGACACCAATTCTGAGCTCCACACTGCCAAACAGGACCCGTAAAAAAAAAGAAAAAAGAAAAAGCTTGAATCATCAACACTTTTAGGCAAACTTGAATCTCCTGATGTTTAAAGTTCCCATGTCTACTGTTATAGTAGCTAAGATTCCTTCTGAAAAGTAAAGACCAGTTATGTTGTGGTTATGTATTTCTTTTAGAGAAACAAACAAACAAGTTAAGAACTTTCTAGTAAATTTTCCAGTTATCAGGAGCAACTAAAAGCCAATTCCATACATTTCATGATCGCATCAGAACCCATACTGTTTAAAACCTCCTTAGTCCAGTTCAGGGTTGCAGGAATATTGGTGAAGATGTGTTTGGACAGTGGAAAGGAAACCAAAGCGATGGGAGAAGACCCACCAATGCACAGGGAGGACTTCCATCAAAGGAGTTTTCTCTCCTTAGAAGTTACAACTGGCCTGCTGATTTTAATAATGTTTCCTTTCTGGAAAAAGCCACTAGAAAAGCTACATCTGCAACCATGTGTGCTCTGTTTGTCTTTCAACCCATTAAGTGATGTTCTTCTGTTATTTCAAAAATAGCCTTAGTGAAAACAAAATACAGTTTTTAAATGATGGTTTAATTTAAGGGGGAAACTTGTTCACAAACTAACCTGGCCTTATGGAGAGAAACAAATGCTCCCTAAAGCTAATACCTGGTTGTCCCACCCTTAGCAAGGATATTTTTAAGTCACTGTGGAGGGCTTCTGGTCCACTTTAATTTAACCACATTTGAGGGTTTTCAAGTCAGATCAGCTTGTTTAGACATAACAACTGGATTTAAGTCCAGACTTTGTCTAGGCCACATCAAAACCTTAATTTACCCGCTCAGAGGCCGACATGTTGGTGATCTTTGGGTGATTTTCCTGCTTTATAAACAAAGTGTTGCACGTCAGCTTATTAATGGATGGCTGGTCGTTCTTCTTTATAATTGCATTGAATTTATGATTTCATCAATTACAGCAAGTTATCCAGATCCAGAAGGAGCTGAGCAGTCCCAGCCCATAATACAGCCACCACCATGTTGGACATATTCAAAGGGATGCACACCTTCAAAGACATCCAAGGCCTTGTCAGTCTGCAGAATATATTTTCCCCATAAAATTATTATTCAGAGTAATCTTACAAGTTTTCTTTCAATTTTAAACGAGCCTTTGTGTTTTTGCTGAGCAGTGATTTTCACCTTGGAATGGTGAATTTTTGGAGGCCATTTTTGCCCAGACTCTTTTTTTCTTATCATTGAATCAGAAAAACTGACTTAAGTCAAATAAGGCATGCAGTGTTTTAGATGTTGTTCTAGGGTCTTTAACTCCTGGATGAATCGTTGATGTGGTCTTGGACTTCCCTTCCCAGGCCGCCCTGTTTTGGGAAGGTCCATGTTTTCTCCATTTGTGGATCACTGGAGCCCCAAACCCTCAGAGTTAGTAAAATTAATAATAGAAAGAAACGTCTAAAACTAACTGAAAAATATTTTGATTCAGTCATTGAGGTTATGCTTATGTGTTTTGTCTTATGCAAACCCTGATTTCTAATCTTCCATTCATCAGTAAAATTATTGAAAAAGCTGTGTTTCAGCAGCTAAATAGCTTTGTAAAAATGACAAACTGTTTTGATGTTTTTCAGTCTGGTTTCCGTGCTCACAACAGCACTGAGACTGCCCTCGTTAACGTCTTCAATGACATCCTCATAAATACAGACTGTGGTAGAACCAGTGTCGTGCGAAGGTAGTTATCCCCGTCAGAAATTGTTTCCCCCTCTCGGGAGCGCGCACGTAGAAGGAAGCGCTGTTCCACGTGACTCCGCCACAATCACAACCAACAACACGTTAAACTAGTGATATTTTGTCTTTGAATACGTGAAAACCAAGTGTCTTTACTTCATCGCTCTGTTTGTTGGTTACCACAGAAATAAATAGATTTATTTTTCTAACGTGGTGTCACACGGTCGGCTTAATAAGAAAACGGTCACGTCTGTGTAAACTCGATTCATATAAAAGTTACACTAAATATAAATTGTTCTCGGCAAGTAAACGACTCTTTCACAATCTCCTATAAAAATAATATTTTCTTTCATTGTTTTACGTCGCCCAAAGTTCTGTCTGCTAGAAACAAAAATCCACCTTCCTGAGTTCAACACTGAAAAACGCTGTTTATTTTAGTGTCATAATAAATAATTATAACAAAGTAAAGGAGAATCAGAATCGGGAAGGTTTTGTTGCCAAATATGTGAACAGATTCACAACATTAGGAAATTGCTGCGGTTGAAAAGAGAAATGGCTTGTAGAACATCATCTTTATTCTCAAACATTAATAGAAAAAGTTTTAGTGATGTAAAAGCCTTCCAACCTGTTTCTGCTGACTATTTTTTGCATGTTCCAACAGTTTTTGATATTTATCTTTGGTGGGTGAAGAGAAATAAGTCAGGCTGGAAGTCCTCCTTGTCGAAATTACAAGGTATAAATTATATCAGTGATTATAATTATGTCCACCAGAATCTGTATCCCCCAGGTAACTTTTTAATTCCTTGGCCAAACCTCTTCAAATCCACAGAATTAAATGGTCATAATCCAAGGTAAATATCTACAAAACCATAATTTTATCATTTTCCAATATCGTCAATCGTTGTGAATTCTTGTCAACTAACCCCTAACCCTAGGCCTACAGAAAAATATTGAAATGGTTTTGTTTGGGTTTTGACTGTTTGCTATTTTAAAATGCATGAAGTGAGAGAGAGATGAAGGTTTTGGTAATAGTACCGGCAAGAATTTAAAACTACTTTCACCCCTGGGTAGAAACACAGTGGTTCTGTTGGAGTTCAGTGCAGCATTTGACACTGTTGATCATGATATACTATTGGAACGACTGGAGAGCTGGGTTGGACTCTCTGGTACAGTACTTGGCTGGTTCGAGTTTTATCTAAAGAACAGGGACTTCTTTGTTTCAATAGGAAACTTTTCATCAGAACGAACAGAACAGAAATCACATGTGGGGTGCCCCAGGGCTCCATCCTGGGGCCGCTCTTATTTATTATCTACATGCTCCGACTAGCCCAGATTATAACAACCAATAAGATCAATTACCATAACTATGCAGATGATACTCAGCTCTACATTACGATGTCACCAGGTGACTTTGAACCCATCCAAACCCTAAGTAAATGCATCGAGCAAATCAATGGATGGATGTGTCATAACTTCCAACAGAAACAAAACTGAAGTAATTATTTATGGACCCAAGGAGGAACGATCAAGAGTCATCACACAGCTTCAATTAATACAGCTAGAAACTACTGATCAGGCCAGAAATCTAGGTGTAGTAATGGACTCAGACCTGAACCTCCAGGGTCACATAAAGGCAATAACAAGGTCAGCCTTTTATCACCTGAAGAACATTTATAGGAAAAACTCATCCATGCGTTTATCTTTAGTCGGATTGATTACTGCAACAGCATCTTCACAGGTCTGCCTAAAAAGTCAATTAGACAACTGCAGCTGATCCAGAACACTGTCGCTCGTGTTCCTCACTAGAACCAGGAAATCATCAGTAAAAATAAAGTAAAAAAACACAACACAGCAGATCCTGTGTTCTTATTTCTTTATTCTAATATCTGACTGGAAGACTGGAGAGGAAAATATTCATCCATTCATCCATCTTCTTCCGCTTATCCGGGGTCGGGTCGCGGGGGCAGCAGCTTATGCAAGGACACCCAGACTTCCCTCTCCCCAGCTCCTCAGGAGGAATCCCAAGGCGCTCCCAGGCCAGCCGAGAAACATAGTCCCTCCAGTGTGTCCTGGGTCTTCCCCTGGGCCTCCTCCCGGTAGGACGTGCCTGAAACACCTCACCGCATAACCTCACCGCATAACTGCAGATGCCCCACCAATCCGTCTATCGATCTCCCGCTCCATTTTTCCTTCATTCGTGAACAAGACCCCCAGATACTTAAACTCCTCCACTTGGGGAAGGACCTCATCTCCGACCTGGAGAAGGCACCCCACCCTTTTCTGACTCAAGACCATGGCCTCGGATTTGGAGGTGCTGATTGTCATCCCAGCCGCTTCACACTCGGCTGCGAACCGCTCCAGCGAAAGCTGTAGATCACGTTCTGATGAAGCCAACAGGACCACGTCATCTGCAAAAAGCAGAGACCCGATCCTGAGGCCGCCGAAATGTATCCCCTCAACACCTGCGCCTAGAAATCCCGTCCATAAAAGTTATGAACAGGTTTGGTGACAAAGGGCAACTTTAGCAGAGTCCAACTCTCACCGGTAACAAGCCCGACTTACTGCCGGCAATACGAACCAAACTCTGGCACCGGTCGTACAGGGACCTAACAGCCCGTATCAAGGGGCCCGGTACCCCATACTCCCGGAGCACCCCCCACAGGGCCCCCCAAGGGGCACGGTCGAATGCCTTCTCCAAGTCAAAAAAAAATACATGTAGACTGGTTGGGCAAACTCCCACGCATCCTCCAGGACCCTGCCGAGGGTGTAGAGCTGGTCCAGTGTTCCACGGCCAGGACGAAAACCGCATTGTTCCTCCTGGATCCGAGGTTCGACTATCCGTCGGACCCTCCTCTCCAGAACCCCTGAATAGACCTTACCAGGGAGGCTCAGAAGTGTGATCCCCCTGTAATTGGAACACACTCTGTGGTCCCCCTTTTTAAACAGGAGGACCACAGAGTGTGTTCCAGAGTGTGTTCACCACCACCCCGGTCTGCCAATCCAAGCGAACTGCCCCCGATGTCCACGCAATACTGCAGAGCCGCGTTAACCAACACAGCCCCACAACATCCAGGGCCCTGAGGAACTCCGGCCGAATCTCATCCACCCCCGGAGCCTCGCCACCGAGGAGCTTTTTAACGACCTCCGTGACCTCAGCACCAGAGATTGGAGAGCCCAACCCAAAGTCCCCAAACCCTGCTTCCAGATTGAAAGGCGTGTCGGTGGGATTGAGAAGGTCTTAGAAGTACTCCATCCACCGACCCAAAACGTCCCGCGTCGAGGTCAGCAGCACACCATCCCCACTGTAAACAGTGTTGGTGCCAGACCGCTTTCCCCCCTGAGACGCCGGATGGTGGACCAGAATCGCTTCGAAGCCGTACGGAAGTCGTTCTCCATGGCCTCTCCAAACTCCTCCCACGCCCGAGTTTTTGCCTCCGCGACCATCCGAGCCGCACTCCGCTTGGCCTGCCGGTACCTATCAGCTGCTTCAGGGGTCCCAGAAGCCAAAAAGATCCGGTAAGACTGCTTCTTCAGCCTGACAGCATCCCTTACCGCTGGTGTCCACCAGCGAGTTCTGGGGTTGCCGCCGCAACAGGCACCGACCACCTTGCGGCCACAGCTCCGGTCAGCCGCCTCGACAATGGAGGTGCGGAACATGGCCCACTCGGACTCAATGTCCCCCGTGTTCGAAGTTCTGCCGGAGGTGTGAGTTGAAGCGCCTTCTGACAGGAGACTATGCCAGACGTTCCCAGCAGACCCTCACAACACGTTTGGGCCTTCCAGGTCTGTCCGGCGTCCTCCCCCACCATCGGAGCCGACTCATCACCAGGTAGTGGTCAGTGGACAGCTCAGCCCCTCTCTTCACCCGAGTGTCCAGAACATGCGGCCGCAGATCAGATGAGACAACAACCAAGTCGATCACCGAGCTGCGGCCTAGGGTGTCCTGGTGCCAAGTGCACATATGGACACCCTTATGCCTGAACATGGTGTTCGTTATGGACAATCCATGATGAGCACAGAAGTCCAATAACAAGACACCACTCGGGTTCAGATCGGGGGGGCCATTCCGCCCAACCATACCCCTCCAGGTCTCACTGTCATTGCCCACGTGAGCATTGAAGTCCCCCAGCAAAACAAGGGAGTCCCCGGGAGGAGCACTCTCCAGCACCCTCTCCAAAGACTCCAAAAAGGGTGGGTAATCTGATCTGCCGCTTGGTGCCGCCCATCCTACACAGCACCCGACCCCTATGGCCCCTCCCACAGGTGGTGAGCTCATGGGAAGGGGGACCCATGTAACCTCTTCGGGCTAAGCCCGAGCGGGCCCCATGGGTAGAGGCCCGGCCACCAGGCGATCACTAACGTGCTCCGCCTCCAGGCCTGGCTCCAGAGGGGGGCCCCGGTGACCCGCGTCCGGGTGAGGGAACACTGAATCCAATTTTCTTTTCCGTCAAACGGGTCTTTTGGGCTGCACTTTGTCTGATCCCTCACCTAGGACCAAATTGCCATGAGCAAAAAGCCCCCGACAACATAGCTCCTAGGATCATTGGGACACTCAAACCCCTCCACCACAATAAGGTGGCAGCCCAGGGAAGGGCTCCTGTGTGGTATCCTGTGTTCTTATTTCTTTATTCTAATCTCTGACTGGAAGACTGGAGAGGAAAATATGATCTTTTATAAACTTGCTGATGCTCACCGCCCCATCTGCGGTCTGTAAAAATTTATTTTCTATGGCAGGCGAAATCATATCAAAACAGAGGAACTGCCTGAAGCCCAGCACAACGGAAAAGCTTTTTACTTTTAAGTACAAATAAATACATTTTGTCCCTCATGACCATTCACACAAAAAACAACTCTTGCCCTGTTGGACGGGGGGCATCGACTGGGATGATCCCCCCAGTAACTGAACATCCACTGTGTCCTGTTATCAACTTTTTACTTTCTGTAACATAGAAAGTTCTCTTATATCAGATCTTCTGTTCCTTCTGTTTTTCTGCTCTGTCTTCTCAAACCCCCAGACGGTCGTGGCAGATGGCCGCTCCTACTGAGCCTGGTTCTGTTGGAGGTTTCTTCCTGTTAAAGGGGAGTTTTTCCTCTCCACCGTCGCTACATGCTTGCTCTGTATGAGGGATTGCTGAAGGATTGCTGGGGTTGGAAAGTCTGCATCAACGGGCCCCAACCTCACGCCAATGACTGACGCAATCTGCTGGGATTCCTTAAATAGGAAACTTTTTAACTGATTGGAATGTTTGTATAAATGTATTGAAAAGACTTCTTGTTAAGTGCCTTGAGATGACATCTGTTGTGAATTGGCGCTATATAAATAAACTGAATTGAAATTGAATTGAATTGAATTGTTAGTTTCCACTTTCTTTGTACCAGCAGACATTGTTTCATAAGGGCAGATTAAATGGTGTATACTTGTATAGCGCCTTATTTAGTCGCTTTATTTAGTAGATTAAGACAATATGCAGCCCATTTTGAGAATATATATATTTCCATCACAAACATCATTAATGTTTTTACTCAGTTTAAAGATTCAGACGCCACACCATTATAATCACTGTGCCAGTTTTTTTTGTATTGTCCACTAGATGCCGCAGTAGAGCAAATGAAGCGCCATAAAGTGACGACCCTATGAGTCGACCCATTGGATGGAAAGCTTCTTTTTTTTTATTAAAGAAATTGACAAAGAACAAAAACAGATTAAAACACAAGCACATGAGATAAGTACAATTTTTCTTTGACAACAAAATAGTGATGTTAAGTTACATGAGAAAGAAAATATGATTTTTTAACAAAAAGAAGAAGGGGGTATTTCAAATATTCCTTTTGAAATAAAGGCATTTAAGTAACTTAGAGTTCTAATAGCTTTCAGATTAGTTAGACCTTTCAAAGTATCAAGATAGATTCTTATTTCAGCCTTAAATTTGGACATTTTAGGGTTTGTATTGGACCATTTAGACTTATGAATGTTGAATTTTCCAAATAAAATCAGAAAATGAAGGATAAAGGAATTAAATTTAACAAGATCTTTTTTTATCTCCAAAGAAAAATAATGTCCCTTAATTGTAGTTTAATACTGATAGCAAGGCATAGTAAAATTACATGTTCTATCTGATACCAAAAATATTTAACAGATATACATTCATAGAAGAGGTGTGGAATTGTCTCTGTAGCTGAATTACAGAATGTACAAGAATCAGCTAAATCTCTTCTATATTGTTTTAGAAAATGTTTTGTAGGATATTTCTGATGAATTATTTAGAAAAGAACTTCCTTAATTTTGTTGATGACCATTTATTTATCAGCATTAGTCCATATCATCGACCAATTGATATTAATCATTATATTGTTCCAGTAGAACTGACACTGAACTGAACTATATATCTGAGAAATTTATTATTAAATTTTTTTGTCCAGAATATGGATTCCATTAATGAAAATGTCTTTTGGTGATGACTGTAAATTTGGTTCCTTCCCATCTTGCAAAAGTCTTAACAAAACCAACTGGAGTTGCATCAAAAACTATAGAGTAATCTTTCACAGATAGTGGAATGGTAAAAGTTTTCAGAAACTCAGTATATGTAAAAAGATGACTGTTTTTATTTATAAGTTGAGAGTCATAATTTATATTATTTTGGGACCATTTTTCATAGAATATCGATTTATTTTTATATTTAATAAATTTGTTATTCCAAATCAGGTATTTGTGTGGGGTATGTTTGTAAATAAGAAGCCAACATAATAAAGCCTTCTTATGGAAGTTGTGCAACGTAATGGGAATTTTGTTAACATCAAAATCACAATGTAAAAGAAACTCAATTCCTCCCACTTTTTTAAAGCTACAGTTTGGTATCAAATACCATATTTTATTTTTGTTTTTTATTAAGTATTTAATCCAATTTAGCTTAAAAATTGTATTTGAAGTATTAAAATCTAACATGTTTAGGCCTCCTTGATTACAAGGATTATTAAAAGTAGTTCTGCTCAAATAGTGAGATTTATTCCTCCAGACGAAGTTATAGAGAGAAGAATCAAAACTTTTTATGAAAGAATTGGGGACGTCTATCACTTTATCTAGATATACTAATCGAGACATTTCTTCTGTTTTTGACAGGAGAATTCTACCTTTAAGCCATAAATCAAATCGGTGCTTAATTCTTTGAATTAAATGCTGGAATTTTGATGTTACTCTCTCAGACTGATCACGGTGTATATTGTTACCCAAGTAATTTACTTCTTCTTTAACCGGAACCCCTTCAGTTTCTTTTTGGATATTGTCCTCTTTAAGAGGGAACAGGAGACATTTTTATTTATTTATTTATTATTAAACCCAGATACTGTAGAAAAAGCATTTACCAGACATGAAAAGGGGTCATGGGTGAAAAAGGTGAGAAGGACACAGTGAGCTATGGGGGTCTGGGGGCATGCTCCTCCGGGAAGAAATTTTTGAATATTTCTTATTTAAAGCATTAATCTGATGCATTTTGAGAGAAAAAATGCCCACAATTACTAGACAGTTCAAATGTATAAATTTATTGTTGCAAGTGTCTGCCAGATTCACACTTTATATACAGACACACACGCACACACACATACAGAGCCTTATTTATTTCTTCTTCTTCATATATATATATATATATATATATATATATATATATATATATATATATATACATATGCACACACATCTATATATCAGGGTTTCCCCCAGCGCTTTATATTTATCTATATAGGCCTGCGTCATATTTAATATGACGACACGCATTCCATTCATATGTATGGACAACTCCCACTCAGCGATGTTTTTCCATTAAATGACTGCTGAAATTGACCGGACCGCGGGAGGATCGCGAAGCGGCGCGCTGGCGGAAATCATGCGCAGTCCACCGCCCTCCTGTTCACACCATAGACTGTATATACAGCCAATGCACCAGACGCGTATTCCTTCGCGGCGGTCGACAAGCGCTTCTGCTCAGATGTTTATTCAGAGCTGTTTTTTTCATCACATCTGCTGGGGATCATACAACTCCCTGTACTTCTCCACTTCTAAGAGTCATTTTACATCGTCCATCTTGACTTGTCACCAACTCAGCTCTGCCTCTCTCTCGCTCTCTTCCTGTATGTTTATGTTTCTGACAACTCGCATCTAAAAACTAATTTGTGTAAACTGAATCTTAATTTCATTTAAAAAACACGCTGACCACAAAAATAAAATACTCCCACATTTCCTATATTTTAATACAATCACAAAACCTTACATGTTAGATCTTTAGCTTGTCTGAAAATATTACAAAACATGAAAAAGTACTTTGTATAATTCATGAGACAATATGAAAAAACTCTTATCCACAATCTGTGTTCAATTATTTTTATGCTGTTTGGTTCATCAGTAAAGAAGTGAAGTCAGTAATAGAAAATGGCCACAGCAGAAAATTATACAATAAAAACAGCAGGAAAACCAGAAAAGCTTCCCAACATATTAGCAGGTAAAAACAGAACATCTGTAGAATCGAGAAGAGCAACTTTTTACATTTTTATTAAAGTAATTGATTTTAAAAAATGTTTGCACTTCAAAAAAACTACTTTAAGAACTATGACTTCTGGGAGTTTAAAATTAATACATTCACATTCGTAATTAAAACAAGCTTTCTATCAAATCAAAGTATGTTTAAACTCATCACTAATTTCAATTTCAAATCAAACGACAAAAACAGCTTTAATCTTAACTCAAACATTTCTCAGAAGTTTAAGGATTTCATTTTTTTTGGTGAACTACAGACACCAAACTAAGGTCTTTGGTGCCCCAATCTTTGATATTTCAGAAAGTTTTGTCTGCGTTTATCTTTAGTTGGAATGATTACTGCAACAGCGTCTTCACAGGTCTGCATGAAAAGTCAATCAGATCCAGAACGCTGCTGCTCGTGTTCCTCACTAGAACCAGGAAAGTAGAGCACATCACCCCAGTTCTAAAGTCCTTACACTGGCTCCCTGTAGCTCAGAGAATAGACTTCTAAATACTTTTACTAGTTTATAAATCATTACATGGCTTAGCACCAAAGTATGTTGAAGAT
The DNA here is from genome assembly GCA_963556495.2 of Valencia hispanica. Classification (NCBI taxonomy): domain Eukaryota; kingdom Metazoa; phylum Chordata; class Actinopteri; order Cyprinodontiformes; family Valenciidae; genus Valencia; species Valencia hispanica. The sequence goes on along the minus strand of OY747713.1, from coordinate 14,679,239 downwards.
CTGCTGTTACTATAGCAACCCCACCAGACCACTCAGGTCCTCTAATTCCAGTCTACTCAACATCCCTAGAATTAGAACCAAACATGGAGAAGCAGCTTTCAGTTTCTACGCTCCTCTAATCTGGAACAAACTTCCAGAAAGCTGCTGAAACAGTGAGTTCTTTTAAATCACGACTAAAAGCTTATGTTTAGAGCTGCCTTTGAGTAAATGCTTTCATGTATCATGTTTTGTGTATGCTTCTTGCTTTATTACTTTATCCCCTTAATCATGTAAAGCACCTTGAATTGCTGTTGAAATTGTGCTATAGAAATAGATTTGCCTTGGCTTTTCCTTCACATGTTTTCATGTCAACTGATGGATTAGCACCAATAATAAAACCTTAGATGGACAATTTTTCATCAGTCTTACATGGATGGGGCTTATCTGTGTGAGTTCTCATGTGTTGATTCAATGACTGTTTTGATCTGAAGTTTTTTTCACAGATGTTACAGACAAACGGCCTTTCATCCGTGTGAACTCCCATGTGACGAGTCAAATGATCTTTACGAATAAAAGTTATGCCACAAATCGTACAGGAGAAAGTGTTCTCCCCTGTGTGAATTCTCATGTGTTCATTCAATGACTGTTTTGATCTGAACGTTTTTTCACAGGTGTTACAGGGAAAAGGCCTTTCATCTGTGTGACATCTCATGTGTCGTGTCAAACTACCTCTATGAGTAAAACCTTTGCCACAAATTGTACAAGAGAAAGGCTTCTCACCTGTGTGAATTTTGACGTGAACATCTAAAACAGATTTTGTAGAGAAGCTTTTTCCACAGGACAGACATTTAAAAGGCTTCTCACCTGTGTGACTTCTCATGTGAATTGTTAAATATCTTGTTTTAATAAAACGTTTTCCACATGTCGTACATAGAAAAGGCCTCTCATTTGTGTGAGTCTTGAAGTGATCTTTTAGGGTACTGCCATTCCTGAATGCTTTTCCACAGTTTTTGCATAAAAATGGTTTCTCACCTGTGTGAACTCTCATGTGTTCGTTCAATGAATCTCTAGCTCTAAAAGTTTTTTCACATTTATCACAGGGAAAAGGCCTTTCATCTGTGTGACATCTCATGTGATAAGTCAAACCATACCTGTGAGTAAAAACTTTGCCACAAATTGTACAAATTGTACCTCTGTGGATTCTCATGTGACTACTCAAATTATCTTTAAGAGTAAAACCTTTGCCACAAATTGTACAGGAGAAAGGTTTTTCACCTGTGTGGATTCTCATGTGAACTGTTAGATATACTTTTCTGACAAAACCTTTTCCACATGTTGTACATTGAAAAGGCTTCTCATTTGTGTGAGTCTTTAAATGACATCTTAGGTTACTGCTATTCCTGAATGCTTTTCCACAGTTCTTGCATAAAAATGGCTTCTCATCTGTGTGGGTTCTCATGTGTTCATTCAATAACTGCTTTGACCTGAAAGCTTTTTCACAGGTGTTACAGGGAAAAGGCCTTTCATCTGTGTGACATCTCATGTGATAAGTTAAAGAAGCTTTCGAAGTAAAACTTCTGCAACAAATTGCACAAGAGAAACGCTTCTCACCTGTGTGACTTTTCAAGTGTGATATCAAGTTACTATTTTGAGTAAAAAAATCACCACAAATTTTACAACAATACAAACAGATTTCAGTTTGAGTTTTCTTCTTCCTTTTGGGTTCTGAATTGTTACGCTTTGTAGTTTTCTGACGTCTCTTGTTTTGTTTCAGCCCCTTATCTCGCTTTGATCCTGAGTTTTTATGATGATTTCCTTCTTGATCCTGGTTCTCCGTTTCATGAGAGTCCTGAGAGATGACTTGGTTCCTGATTAGTTCTGGTGTAATGAGGCACTTTTCCACAAGAGTAGGAGTCACCATGATTGTATCTTCAGTCTCCTGCTTCACTTCAAGCTGGTCTTTTTGTTCATTTATGTAGAGCTCTATTGCTTCCTCTTTTATCCAGGGATGTTCTGCCTCTTGCTGTTCTTCTTTTATCTGCAGAGGTTCTGGTTCCTTCTGGTCCAAACTGGAATCCCTCTCCTGTTTACAGAGCTGCTGGTCAGAGAAAACCTCTTCTTTAAAATCATAATCCAGTAGGTGGTCTGGAAAAGCAAACACAGGAGAAAGACTTTCTATTGGAGGTTCAATCATTCCATGAATATAAAAAAAGCTTTGAAAAGTATTCAGTCCTAATATTGGCTAAATCTGAATATTAAACTGAATTCTAACAGAGTCAAACATCAGAAGATTATTTCAGTCCAACAGACCATGAAAGAAAATGTATCTATTAATCTTGTGCTGTTTTAAATCTTGACAAATAACATAAAATAAGTACAAATATGTATTTTCTATGAGCATTAAATGATTTAAATAAATTAATCTCTTTGAAAGGTGTAGCCTGAGCTCTTAAAGCAATCTGGGAAATTCAACAAACCAACAGCAAAAAACATAAACTTTGTGTGATTACAACTGTTTAAAAAACTGAAAACTGATCAGTGACAATAATGAAGTAAAGAAGTATTTTCAGTAAAACGTTTATAGATGAAATCTAAAGAAAGCTGTTGTTTTAAAGGTCAGGGGTCATGTCATCACACAGATTGTAGCTCCGAGTAGATTAGGAGAAGCAGGGTCTGAAATTATGGACCATTTTAGTGGAAATTAAAATGAGACGTTTTCAATAACTTCTAATCAAATCCAGACTATATATTAACATGTTTAGGAGTGTTTTTATCTCATTTCTCAAGCTTTCACTGTAGAATAATCAGGTTTGTAGAGTCTAAGTATTATAACATTTTGCTTCATCACTTCTAGTTTGACCCAGATACAAAAAAAGCCGTAATATGGCCCTTTATTCAGCTTTCTTAGATCACAAACTATGTTATAAAGATTATTCTATAAGTCTAGAACAACGTAGTCCCGGTTCCATGTGTCCTAATTTGGTAATTTTTAGATTAGAGCAGTTTAAAGACGCTGAGATTGTAAATATTAAGTGGAATCGCCCTTTAAGCTTTAGCCGCGGAAGCTACAATCGGAAGCCAACTATCCAGGCCAAATCTTCCTAAATAAACGATTTAAAACTTTAATCTGCATCCTGCTACATCATTAAGGCATCAGAAGTGTTTCTTACCTATCCGGTGTAAGATGATCTGGGGTGTCCGGGTGAAATCCAGCAGTCTGTGCTGATCATCCATCTCTTCCTCGGACTTTTCTTTAAACTCTGTAAATGTTTCTCCAGCAGGAGTTAAATGATCGGTGATCAAGTCTCGTTGAAGCTGGACTGAAGACATTTTTACTGCAAACTCTCACATATTCAGCCCACAGATGATCAGAGACTCTTGAATGACTCCAATCAGAAGGAAAGCTAACGCTGCTAGCATCACATTCTTCTTCTCTTGGTCCTTATTGGCGGGTGGCAACCATCTTTAGGTGCATTTCCGCCACCTTCTGTGTGGGAGTGTAAGTCGTGGTAGGGAGAAAACTATATTCTATTTAAATTCTATTTATTAATTTACTATTTTTTTTAAATTCAATTATTAATTTATAAACATCTAATCCTCCAATTAATAGATTCCTTTAATTCAACTTTTCATTATCTTTCATCTTTAGTTTCCTTGATAATATTTTCCTATTCTTTATATATTTTTCACATTGATATACTACATGCTCTAACGTTTCTTTATCCTTTCCCCAATCACACATTCCTGTATTATGTTTTCCTATAATAAAGAGTGTACTGTTTAAACCCGTATGCCCCATTCTCATTCTTGAAATTATTACGTGATTCCTATTACACATTTGAATATTTTCCATTTGACCTACCTTTTCTTTAATATTATTTAAAGGTCTTCCTTTTTTCTCTCTTTTCCAATTCCAATTCCATTGCCATTCTTCCATAATCTTCTTCTTAATATTTTCTTTTATTTCTGCCACACTATATGATATTTCCATCATAGTATTCATTTTAGTAGCTTGTTTTGCGTAAAAATCCGTTATTTCATTACCCTCTATCCCTCTATGAGCTGGAACCCACATAAACCTAACTTCTGAATTAACCTTTTTTAACCTAAACAAACATTAATATACTTCATATAAAATATCCATTCTTTTATCCGCTGACATTGTATTAATTGATTCAAAGGCTGACATTGAATCTGAACAAATAATACATTTCCTAATTCTGTTTTGCTCTATCCACTGTAAACTAAAAGAAATAGCTAACATCTCCACTGTATAGATTGACAGACTATTAGGTGTTCTACTTTTTTTATATATACCTAAATTTGGAATCCAAAAAGAGAATCCTGTTATATCTTTATTTAACTCCTTTGACCCATCTGTATATATCGGAATGAATGTTCTATATGGTTCATTTAATCTTTTTTCCACTATATAATCCCAATTTCCTTTACCTTTTCTTTTAATGATTTCATTCTGAATGTAAAAATCTACATTTACTTTTGGAAATAGCCAAACAGGTGTAACTGAATATAAGAATTTGTTAATAATTTCTTTATTATTCAATTTTAATTCCTCCGCTAATTTCCATGATTTCCATATCGTACTCTCATATTTCCTATTACCATAATTTCCTCCTATTATCATCTCTTCTTTTATCATATGTTCATCTCCTTTACTTCCCTGAACACTAGCCCAATAATTAAGTTTCAATAATTTAAATCTTAGATTTATAGGCATCTCTCCCATTTCAACTTGTAATGAAACTATTGGAGTAGTTTTCATTGCTCCACAGCATAATCGTAAAGCCTGATTTTTTATTATTTCTATCTTTCTTAATGGTGTTTTCTTTTGGTCCTTATTGGCGGTTGGCAAACAAGACACTAAGTCATTATCGCCACCAACTGGTCTGTAGGGTAACCTACAGGATAAAATCATTTGATCCAAATGCGTTAGTCTAAGATGATTAAATATTATCTGATACATTTTAATTTGTATATTTATTATCTATTTCTGGATGTTTTTATGTCTGTTTTACTGAAGCTGCTAATTTCACTGATGTTTTAATTTCCCATAACCCCATAATGTGGTCCCACATATAGTAATCATTAGGCAAGGCAATTTTATTGGTATAGCACACTTTCAACAACAGGGTAATTCAAGGTGCTTTACATGATTTGGTGATAAAGAAAAACATAGAATATAAGAATTGGAAATCAAAAGCAGCAATTTAGCAATTTAATACCATAATGTGCTCCTACTCATTAAGTCCATCATGTTCACTGTGTTCAATGTTTGTTGACTTTTCTGTCTGCTTTCTGAATGGTTTCATTGTAAACTTACTAATGATCAACCGGTCTAGAGCTCGAGTCGAGCGGGCCTTTTCGATCTGTGCTCCGAAACTGTGGAACAAACTGCCCCATATGCTCAGATTGTCACCCTCTCTTTCCTCTTTTAAATCGTTATTAAAAACATATTTTTATTCTATAGCTTTCAGTCCAGTAAAACCTGTCTGTCTTTTTGTATTTGTTTTTGTTTTATTTTTGATTTTACCTTGTTTTATCTCTGTTTTTAAATTAGTTTTAGCGTTAGTCTCGTTTCGGTCCGGCTTGATTTACTGTTTTACTGTTTTATTATCTTATTTTAAAATTTGGTTTTATCTGTGTGAATCTTTATCTCCTGGTTCTACCTTGTACAGCACTTTGGTCGGCTTGATGCCGTTTGTAAATGTGCTTTATAAATAAATTGGTATGGTATGGTAACTGTAATCTGAATAAATTTCCAATAGAAATCCCAGAACTGAACCAAAATGTTGGACTGGGACCCAAAAGTTTGTAAAGCAAACAAATGAAATGATTCAGTGTGAACAGCAATTTTGAGAGTTTGAATTAAAAAAACCTTCAACTCCCATTGGTGAGTGGATTCCCCCCTATTTGATGGAAAAAATCCGGTCTTAACTTGAGGCTTCGTTTCTCTCTAAACTCTGCTGTGTTCTTGCTGTAAGTCCTTAAACAATCTTGTTCCATAGTTCATTGCTATATACCTTCTAAGCACAACAGGATTTGTTTATAGGATTGTTTGCTATTTCTACCAAAATCCTAACTAATTCATGTTCCAAATAAGGAATACTTCCTATGTGTCCTCATAAAACAACCCTGACCCTTAATTCTGTCTCTTGTCTGGAAGATTAACTTGCTTCCCTATTTTATCACCTGTAGTTCCTTTTTTGTAATTCTGCGACCCTCGGCCTGTTCTACACACCTTTGCATCACACTAGATCTGGTCTGCACATCCCTGCAAGATCTCACAGTCTTCCCGTTACTAAGTGAATGATTCCTGACATCAGATGAACTTCTTCCTTTATGATCAGGTTCTAACTTATCATGACCGGTCTTTACCTTTCCTTCTATTGCCCCATCCCCCTCTGCCTCTGTCAGCCTCTCGTTTCCGCTCATGCACCACAGTTTAGTCATTTACTGTCCCTGACATACTTGATTATTACATTTTAAACACTTTAAAAAGAATTGTTCTCTAAATCAGGGGCGGCTATAGGGGGTGGCTACTTGGGCTCAAGCCTCAGATGTTTTAAAAAAAACAACTCAAATCGTAATTTTACTTTTAAAGGGTGTAAAAAAAGCCTCAACTTTGGCTGAAGTGGCACTTTTAATTCCAGTCTCCATTGTGGAAGCCGAGTGCGGATTAAGCCTCCAGAACCATATCAAAACCCCCATGAAAAGTCATGAGTCAAAAGCAAAAATCCAAAACCTCATGACAATAGTCTTTGCAGCAATCCTACTCAAGACACTTAATTATCTGTAGCAGGATGAACCAAGCCTGCTCCCAATTATTAATCTGGGTTGCTGTGGAACCTGCTGACTGCCAGCAGGGGCGCTGTGAGGATATAAGGAGGCTGTGCCACCTGTCTCCTCATGCTCACTGAAATTGCTGCTCTTCCTGGCGTTTTCTGATGCTTGTTGTCAGATCAGCTCTATGTTTTGTGTGTGTATACATTACTTCCAAAAATCTACTCAAGTAAATGTAACCGAGTAAATGTGGTTTCAACCTGAAGAGTCAATGTCTGACTTGAATTTTGAAAGGAGCTGATGGTTTACCTTTTTTGTTTTATCCTTATTCAGTAAAGGAACATAATGTTCCCATTTGTTTAAAATTTATATCGGATGTTTATTTACATTTATACCATGGTCTGGGTGAATACTCGATTCTGATTGGCTGGAGGGTGTAAGTTAAAAAGTGATAATGTACACCTAGGAAAGGCGTCCCGTCTAATTGCCTGATGACAGTTCTAAATCATTGCGCTGGCTCAAACGCTAGACGGTAGCTATGGCAACGGAGACTCAACGTTATTTCACAGTTGACTCATCGCAACAGCAAGACAGACAAAACGTGAGTGCCTTCTGAAACCCTTTTGAAATGATAATTTGTATCACGTAACGTAAGGTAAAGCCACATTCTCACTTCCCATCACTGATCAACTGCTGCGGTCGGCGCGCTGTGGCCAGGTTGCTTGCCAAGGCCTGCATACGGGAGATATTAAATAGTGCGCTCGACTTATAAAAATAAAAACCCTCACGATTTTAACTCTAAAACACATTAAAGTATAATTAATTGATTAAATACTTCTTTCTTTCGTGACCATGGTATAAGCAGGATAATGCACTTCGAGGTGTCCATTACCAGAAATTAATGGACGACGCGTCGGACGGTTCACGCCTCTGCGTCGTCCATTAATTCCTGATAATGCACACCTCGTCGGGCATTATCCCTTACTTATAAGGGATGTGTATTTTAAATGACAGAGCATAAGAGCCACAATGAGGAAGAAAGAAAAAGTCCTGAATTCATGAGACTGATTCTTTCTGTGGAAAATATGCATTTTCTTGCATATTCTTTTTCAAGTCCTGAAACTTATGACATTGCGATGCTGATATACCATAAAAATTAGGTATCTCGTTTCTGTGAAACCTATAATGAAGTAAAATTCCACAAAATGCCCCACAGCCCTCATTTTAACGACTCCCCTCCTCCTCCTCATCATAAAGCTGATATAGCACTAGCAGTTTTCAGACAGAAGTTCTGGAATATTTGCGAACAATTCCATCTGGTATTTAACCGGAGTTGGGTTTTCAAATTCACCACTTTTTTCCAGAACATTGAATTTTGGCTGCTTTCACACAGCAAGAAATGTACCGGAGGATCCTGATGAATGTTTGAGGGTGGAGGGGTGGGGTGGGGGGTTGTATGTGGATATTACGTAAACTTAGTGCGGCGGGCGTATGTCATTTCCCCAAACAAAGGGATTATTGCAAAAATGGTCGACAAAACAGCAGATCTACTCACAGTGCTCGTCTTTGTGATGTGTGCAATTTTGCGCACATGGAAACGCTGAAACCAAAACCGTGAAAAGTCCGCTCTTGTTACTAGGTCTTCATCCGTAAAATTACCGGTAAAGGGTATCCGGACAAAGTCCGGAAGATTGCTTTCAGACTCAAAAGCAAAACAGACAAAGTCCAGAAAATTACAGTTTTTCATGGCCTGTTTGAAAGGGGCTACTGTGTGATTTCAGCCGTCTAGAGCTTTTCTTTAGTCCGGAAAAGAATGGTGATGAAAAACGGCTAGCATGATTTGCAGTTCTGTGGCCATGCTGTGTCTCGTGCTTCCCGACAGCTTATTTAGAGCCCATATGACCAAAAACCAGCCCACAGGTTACAATATTATGAATAAATTTTTTTAACACGTGTTTGAAATCTATTTGAGCGTCTTTTTTGTTTTGAACCTAAAGAGGAGATTTTTCGTGTCTGGCAGCATTTTGATAAGTTCCCCTGATAGAATTTCCACATAGTAATAAATCATCAGTAAAAAAATCAGTGTCCTTATTTCTTTCGTCTAATCTCTGACTGGAAGACTGGAGAAAAAAGATCATATTTTATAAACTTGCTGATGCTTACCGCCCCATCTGCGATCTGTGAAAAGGTATTTTTCCATGACAGGCGAAATCATCTCAAAACAGAGGAACTGCCTAAAGCCCAGCACAGTGGAAAAGCTTTTACTTTTAAGTACAAACCACAAATTGGATGATTTTTGCCAAGCACATGGAGAGGACATCAATGCCATGACTGAGTGTGTGACTGACTATATAAACTTCTGTGTGGACAACATCATCCCCACCAGAACAGTGAGATGCTTCCCTAATAACAAACCCTGGATCACCAGTGACCTGAAGGAACTGCTAAACAAGAAAAAAAGAGCCTTCAGGGAGGGAGACAGGGAATTACTGAGGAGTATACAGAAGCAACTTAAGGTCAAGATCAGAGACAGCAAAGAGGCATACAGGAAGAAGCTGGAGAACAAACTACAGAGGAACAATATCCGAGATGTCTGGTCAGGAATTAAAAAGATCACAGGTTTTAAGGACAGGAAGGATTGGATAGATGGAAGTCTGGACAGAGCCAATGAACTGAACATATTCTTCAACAGGTTCAGTTCAGGAACTAGCTTAGCATCCTCCTCTCCTGTTCCCAGCCAAACAGACATCTGTTGTGCTGCAGTCTAGTTCCCCATACTAGACACTGAAGTCCCAGACTTCAAATGGAGGACTTCACCCTCCCTTATTCTCCCGGCTCTTTTGTTCTCTGGCAACCTGGAAACAACGGAACAAATCACACAGGACTCAATACTTCTTGGTACGGGATATGTCGGGAATACAGTGTTACCTCAAGGATCCCACTTTATTCAAAGATCTTTTGTTTGCTTCTGCTTTTTATTAGAAGCTCTCAGCAAAAGTTAAAACCCTGTAGAGGAGGGGCGATTCCTCCTTCTACTTACAATGGACTGAATGAATGCAGAAATTGCAGCACATCACATATGATTGGCTGTTTCATTTTACATAGCCACAAGCAGATATGTAATTTCCTCAGCAGCATTGACTCACGTGCTCTATCTTATGATCTTGGTATTCCCCTTTAAAACCGGTCTAAACCAATTCTTCCATCTACATCTATACATAACAGGAAATATTACTACACTAAGTGTGCATTGTGTTAGTTTCACCCCTTGAACTGGAGTCGAGGTCACACTTCCTGCTGACACAGTTCCTTATTCTATTAGCAGTAACATTCCTGTGATGACAGAAGAAACAACGTTATGTATATAATGAAAATCTTTTCCACACATCCCACCCTCCTCTGACCCACAGCTTTCCTGTCACACCTCAGATGTTTTTTCCTTCACCTCAGTCATGGACTCTTTTGCTTCCACAAGATTGCCTTCAACCAAATCAGGAGATGCTGCTACCCCCTTTGCCTCCCTTTCTCACTTCTCTGTCTCTAAAAGTCAGGTGAAGAGGCAGCTGGAGAAACTGAACCGGAACAAGGCTGCAGGTCCAGATGGTCTCAGCCCCAGAGTCCTGAAGGCCTGTGCAGAGCAGCTCTGTGGGATCTTGCAGTACCTCTTCAACCTTAGCCTAACTCAGGAGAAGGTCCCAGTGTTGTGGAAGACATCATTTTTTTTTTTTTTTTTTGAGGAGGCCCTGTTCTGTAAGGAAGGTGACTCCCGATATGGCTTATATGGCTCAAAAAAAGGACTTTGTTTAAGAGTGATGCGGTCATTCTTGGCCACCCACAGCAGAATCACTTACTCTCGGGCTCTGCATAGCTGTAAACAAACAGTGGGCTACCAACCACAGTGCGGGCAAGGATGAGCTGCAAAGACTATGAACTATTGACTATCATTCAGACCATATTACTTAACCAGGGAGTTCTCACAGGTCACAGTAATTTTAGTTTATGTTCCAGCTCCAGATTTTAATCTTGCTGCTGAGCACATAACGGATCACTATAATATAGTGGTGACTCAGACAAGAGAGCAGCCAGTTTTTATTATGGGTGATTTTAACAGGTGTGACATTTCCACATTCCTTCCTAACAAAGAGCAATATGTCACAATTCCAACAATACATAAGAGGGTATTTTATATGTGCTATGGCAAAATACCTGGGGTATACATTTCCAAATCACGCCCACCTCTTGCATTGAAATACTCAGATGACTCTGCAATTGTTGGGTGTATCAGAAATGGACAAGAAGCTGAATACAGAGAGCTGGTGGACCGCTTTGTGACATGGTGTGGAAACAATCGTCTCACCTTGAATGTGAACAAAACAAAGGAGATGATTGTAGATTTCAAAAGAAACAGGGATAAGTCAAACACTGTTTCCATCATGGGAGAAGAAGTGGAGGTGGTTGAGGGGTATAAATACCTCGGAGTTCACCTTGACAACAGACTGGACTGGAGGCGCAACAGTGAAACCGTCTACAAGAAGGGACAGAGCAGACTGTACTTCTTGAGGAAGCTTAGGTCCTTCAAGGTTTGCAGATCTGCAGATCTTCTACAAGTCTGTTGTGGAGAGTGTAATCTCTTCAGCCATCATCTGTTGGGGTAGCAGCATCAGAGCCAGGGATTTAAAAAGGCTCAACAACCTAATAAAGAAGGCTGGTTCTGTTCTTGGGACAACTGTGGAAAATCTGGAGATGATGATGCAAAGAAGGATTCTTCATAAAATAAAATAAAATATGGACAACCCTGAGCATCCTCTTCATGAGACAGTCATACAACAGTGTCTAGTATTTTTTAATTGAAAAAAATAAATTTGGTCCCTCATGACCATTCACACAAAAGAATTCTTGTTAGTTTCCACTTTTTTTTATACCAGCAGACATTGTTTCAAAAGGACAGATTAAGACAATATGCAGACCATTTTGAGAATATATATATTTCCATCACAAACATTAATGTTTTTACTCAGTTTAAAGGTTCAGACACCACACCATTATTATCACTGTGCCAGTTTTACTTGTATTGTCCACTAGATGGCGCAGTAGAGCAACTGAAGCACCATAAAGCAACGGCTAATGAGTCGACCCATTGGATGGAAAACGTCAGTGAATCACGAAGCTTCATCTCGCCATCACTACGTTTTATTCAGGTTCTTTTTAAAGCCCGACAGTTCCAATTCTTTTTCTGACAACTCGCATGTAGAAACTTATTTTTGTAAACTGAATTAATTTCATTTAAAAAACACTGACAACAAAAATAAAATGGTGCCACATTTCCTATATTTTAATACAATTTCAAAACATTACATATTAGTTCTTTAGGTTGTCTGAAGATATTACAAAACATGAAATAATTTTTCTAATACATATGAAACAATATGAAAAAACTCATGTTTACAATCTGTGTTCAAACAATTATTTTTTTTATGCAGTTTAGTTCATCAGTAAAGAAGTGAAGTCAGTAATGGAAAACGGCCACTGCAGAAAATAATACAATAAAAAATGGCAGGATAACCAGAAAAGCTTCCCGACATATTAACAGATAAAAACAGAACATCTGTAGAATCGAGAAGAGCAGCTTTTTATTATTAAAGTAATTGATTTAAAAAAATGTTTGCACTTGAAAACTATAGCTTCTGGGAGTATAAAATGAATAAACACATTCATGTTCTTAATTAAAACAGGCTTTCTATCAAATCAAAGTATGTTCAAACTCATCAGTAATTTCAACATTAAATCAAATGACAAACAGCTTTGATCTTGTTTAGCTCTTAAACATTTTTCAGTAGTTTAAGGATTTCATTTTTTTAGTGAACTACAGACACCAAACTAAGGTATTTGGTGCCCCAATCTTTGATATTTCAGAAGGTTTTCTCTTTTAATTCACATGTTTTCATGTCAACTGATGGATTAGCACCAATAATAAAACCTTAGATGGACAATTTTTCATCAGTCTTACATGGATGGGGCTTATCTGTGTGGGTTCTCATGTGTTGATTCAATAACTGTTTTGATATGAAGGTTTTTTCACAGACATTACAGAGAAACAGCCCTTCATCTGTGTGAACTCCCATGTGACGAGTCAAATGATCTTTACGTATAAAACTTATGCCACAAATAGTGCAAGAGAAAGGCTTTTCACCTGTGTGAATTCTCATGTGACGAGTCAAATGAGCTTTATGAATATAACTTTTGCCACAAATTGTACAGGAGAAAGGCTTTTCACCTGTGTGGATTCTCATGTGAACTATTTGATATACTTTTCTGACAAAACCTTTTCCACATGTTGTACATTGAAAAGGCTTCTCATTTGTGTGAGTCTTTAAATGATATTTTAGGTTACTGCTATTCCTGAATGCTTTTCCACAGTTCTTGCATAAAAATGGCTTCTCATCTGTGTGGGTTCTCATGTGTTGATTCAATGATTGTTTTGACCTGAAAGCTTTTTCACAGGAGTTACAGGGAAAAGGCCTTTCATCTGTGTGAGTTCTCATGTGATAAGTCAAAGAAGCTTTTGAAGCAAAACTTCTGCAACAAATTGTACATAAGGGCCTTTTAACTGTGTGAATTCTGACATGTGAATAAAAGTGAGCTTTTTTATTAAAGCTTTTTCCACAGGTCAGACATTTGAAACACTTTTCACCTGTGTGACTTTTCCAGTGTGATATCAAGTTACTATTTTGAGTAAAAAAATCACCACAAATTTTACAAGGATACAAACAGATTTCAGTTTGAGTTTTCTTCTTCCTTTTGGGTTCTGAATTGTAACGCCTCATAGTTTTCTGACGTCTCCCATTTAGTTTCGGCCCTTTATCTCGCTTTGATCCTGGTTCTTTATGATGGTTTCCTTCTTGATCCTGGTTCTCCGTTTCATTAGAGTCCTGAGAGATGACTTGGTTCCTGATTGGTTCTGGTTTAATGTGGCAATTTTCCACAAGAGTAGGAGTCACCATGAATGTATCTTCAGTCTCCTGCTTCAATACCAGCTGCTCCTCATTGTCACCTATGCAGAGCTCCAATGTTTCCTCTTTTATCCAGGGATGTTCTGGCTCTTGCTGCTCTTCTTTTATCTGCAGAGGTTCTGGTTCCTTCTGGTCCAAACTGGAATTCCTCTCCTGTTTACAGAGCTGCTGGTCAAAGAAAACCTCTTCTTTCCAAACATAATCCAGTAGGTGGTCTGGAAAATCAAACAGGAGAAAGACTTTTTATTGGAGGTTAAATCATTCCATGAATATAAAAAAAGCTTTGAAAAGTATTCAGTCCTAATATTGGCTAAATCTGAATATGAAACTGAATTCTAAACATCAGAACTTTATTTCAGTCCAACAGGCCATGAAAGAAAAACTATCCAGTAATTTTATGCTGTTTTAAATCTTGAAAAATAATATCAAATAAGTACTGTATTCTCTCTATCCATCCATCCATCCATTTTCTGTACCCGTCATTCTTATGCATGGTTGCGGGGGGCTGGTGTCTATCTCCAGCTATCATGGGGCGAGAGGCGGGGTACACCCTGGACAGGTCGTAACAGGGTAACACAGGGACATACAGCACAAACAACTATGCACACACACACTCATACCTAAGGGCAAATTAGAGAAACCAATTTACCTATCAGTCATGTTTTTGGACTGTGGGAGGAAGCCGTAGTACTCAGAGAGAACCCACACATGCACAGGGAGAACATGCAAACTCCATGCAGGAAGACACCAGGTCGGGATTCGAACCCTTCTTGCTGCAAGGCAACAGTGCTACCAACTGCGCCACTGTGCAGCCTATATAGGTATTTTCTATGAGAATTAAATTATTTCAATAAATTAATGTCTTTGAAAGGTTTAAATTGAGCTCTTAAAGCAATCTGGGCTTCCTTAAAACCTCAGCAGTAACACAGGCTGATCTCCACCATGTCACATTGGAGGAATAATTGAAGCAAAGCGTGCCTCTACCGATTACATACTGTATACTGTACTGGATGGTAGGGGTGTGGGGATTCACCATAAATCGATTAATTACAATGTGAAACGTGCAAAATTGATAGCGATTCAAAAGTGTTGAAAAATCTTTTCTTGTTCATTATAATTAAATGAGAAAAACATAAAAATCTGGCCTGCCGCACGGACATTTTTAGTGGACGGACCGGCGAAACTGTTACAGAAATGCAACGGGAAATTGACAAAATACAGCAAATATTTTACACTTTAAGGCACATGTCCACTTTTGAAAATTCGGGGTAATTTGACAGGACCTTCTCAATATGTCTTCATTTCATAGGCCCGGGCTGACAGGGCCGTTTTCGGGGCCATTTCAGGAACCAACAGAGTACCTGTACGGGGGTATGTTCTCGGAATGGCCCGATCAAGTCGCTCAGCTTGAGCTGTGGTTACGTCCACTTTTTCGGTGCTGTCCGGGTCGTCCTCCCCGAGCTGCAGCTCATGTTTACCAGACGTCAGCCCAAGTGTAGCTTTAAGAATGAAACACGAAGGAAATTTCCTTCATTCCATCCCGGTCGCGACCAATGTGTGGCGGAGAGGACCGTACTTATAGCTGGTAGATTAGTTTCTGTGTATGACAGGTGGTAAACGTCCCAATGGTCAAAGTGATGCAAAAACGATTAATACGCTGTGCAAAGTTAGAGTTCTGTATTAAATTGACAGCAAAAAAACAAAGACTAGAATAAACACTTTAGGTGTCTTTGGGAGAATGCTGCTTTTTATTTTCTATTTCTTCGAATACAAAAATAGTACTTATTTTCTCAGAATATAATTTCAGATTTTTGAGTAATCTTTGTCTTGTATGATTTAAAAAGGGAGCCATTATTGTTATAGGTTTATCTCCTAATAAAGAAGATTAATTATTTCTATTTAGATTTTAAAGTCATTTCTGTAATGGTTGACTTGTAAAAGCTGATCTGAAGTTTATTTAATTATTCTTTTCAACCACATAGAGCAGGAACACTTTAAATAAGTAAGTCAAAAGTCTTCAGGTAAACAGAGCATGTGTTTAAGGACTGGACCAAGATCCAAAACACATTTCCTTTAGCTTTCATTGATTGAAACTATGGCCTTGATATGATTATGAAACATATTTTGGACATGTGTTGGTTTGATTTGTGGTTTCAAATAAATAAAAGAAAGGACATCAATTGGTTTGGATACTTCAATTAATGGAAACTGGATGGATTTAAGAGACGAAATTAGCCATGGAAAAAAATGAAGAAAAACCCTAAATGTAGTAAAATATGCAACAAAAATAATTATTTTATAATCAATTCGTAATTGAAACAAAATCATGACACCCAAGATGGCACACTTCTACTGGACGGTGGGATAATACAAAAATCACACAATGATTATTTGTACATGCTGTGATTTCATCAAATGCAGAATCAGGTTTCATTTCATGAAGCAAATTCAACAAACCGACAGCAAAAACATAAGCTTTGTGTGATAACAACTGTTTAAACAACTGAAAACTGATCAGTGACAATAACAAAGGAAATAAGTATTTTCAGTAAAACGTTTATAGATGAAATCTAAAGAAAGCTGTTGTTTTAAAGGTCAGGGGTCATGTCAGCACACAGATTGTAGCTCCGAGTAGATTAGGAGAAGCAGGGTCTAAAATTATGGACCATCTTAGTGGAAACTAAAATCAGACGTTTTCAATAACTTCTAATTAAATCCAAACTAAATATTAACATGTTTAGAGGAATGTTTGTATCTAATTTCTCAAGCTTTCACTGTAGAATAATCAGTTCATTCTAGTTTGACCCAGATACAAAAAAGCCGTAATATGGCCCTTTATTCAGCTTTCTTAGATCACAAACTATGTTAGAAAGATTCTTCTATTAGTCTAGAACAACGTAGTCCCGGTTTCATGTGTCCTAATTGGGTAATTTTTAGATTAGAGCAGAGATTGTAAATATTAAGTGGAATCGCCCTTTAGCCTTTAGCCGCGGAAGCTACAATCGGAAGCCAACTATCCAGGCCAAATCTTCCTAAATAAACGATTTAAAACTTTAATCTGCATCATCATTAAATATTAGCATCGCTAGTTTTTCTTACCTATCCGGTGTAAGATGATCCGAGGTGTCCGGGTGAAATCCAGCAGTCTGCGCTGATCATCCATCTCTTCCTCCGACTTTTCTTTAAACTCTGTGAACGTTTCTTCAGCAGGAGTTAAATGATCGGTGATCAAGTCTCGTTGCAGCTGAACTGAATAAATTTTTACTGCAAACACTCACATATTCAGCCCACAGACGATCAGTCTCTAGAGTGACTCCAAACAGAAGGAAAGCTAACGCTGCTAGCATCACATTCTTCTTCTTTTAGTTTATTGGCGCTTGGCAAACAAGACACTAGATCATTATCGCCACCAACTGGTCTGTAGGGTAACCTACAGGATAAAATCATTTAATCCAAATGCGTTAGTCTAAGAAAATAAAAAATTATCTGATACATTTTAATTTGTATATTTATTATATTTCTGGATGTTTTTATGTCTGTTTTACTGAAGCTGCTAATTTCACTGATGTTTTAATTTCCCTTAACCCCATAATGTGTTCCCACATTTAGTAATCATTAGGCAAGGCAATTTTATTTGTATAGCACACTTTCAACAACAGGGTAATTCAATGAGCTTTACATGATTTGGTGATAAAGAAAAATATAGAATATAAGAATTGGAAATCAAAAGCAGCAATTTAGCATGAGACACACATTACACATGATACACAATAAAGCTTGAAAAACTGCAATAGAGCAATAAAGCATGAACATGTATGATACATAAGACATTAATCGTTTACTCAAAGGCAATTCTAAACAGATGAGATTTTAGTTTTGATTTAAAGCAGCTCAGTGTTTCAGCAGCGATAAGGGGAGCATAGAAACTGAAAGCTGCTTCTCCATGCTTAGTTCTGAGTCTAGGGATGTTTAATAGGCTAGAGTGGGAGTACCTGAGTGGTCTTGGTGGTTGGTACCGTGACAACAGGTCTTCAACATATTTTGGTGCCAAGCCATGTAATGATTTATAAACTAGTAGGATTATTTTGAAGTCTATTCTCTGAGCTACAGGGCGCCAGTGTAAGGACTTTAGAACTGGGGTGATGTGCTCTACTTTCCTGGTTAAGTCCAGTCCATTATGTTTACAGTCTACAGTGTTTGTTGACTTTCTATTAAGATGTCTGGTCTGCTTTCTGAATGGTTTCCTTGTAAACTTAATAATGATAAACTGGAATTTGAAGAAATTACTGATCTTACTGGCTCTATGTCATGGACCTACTGAATGGCTAATAATGTCACAAGCATTATTAGCAAGAGTTGTGCGTGTGCCAGAACATGTATTAAGTGAAACTGTGTGAGATTTGAAAAACCTGGGGTCACACCACAAAATATTGTTTGTTCACATAGAAATATGCAGTCTCATTAGTCTAACGGTGCGCTCAGGTCAGGGGAACAAATATAAAGCCAAACTGTTTTTTAAACACAACTGCAGGAAAAGTGAGGGTGTTAAAACACCCACATCCCTCATGGTTGCAACGCCCATTTGAAACAGCCTCTTGCACAGGCTGAAAACTTGCCTTTGGTCCACAATGACAAAAAACAGATTGAACCATGTTGCTGTATGTCATATCTATCAGGATAAACTTGACTTACTGGACAAAGAGCCAGTTTGCAAACAATATGTCGCTGATAATGACAGGAGATAAAAACATTTTGCTTCTTTTGTCTTGGCCAGTTTTTTCCAATGTTTTGGTTGGCACGGCATGCAAATTATATTGCATGCATTCAAAATGTGTTTTCCTTTACCTTTACAATGTATCTTTTTGAGCAGAATAAAATATATTTGGGAATGTTTTGCAAACCATTAACAGATTCATCAGGTTTCTGATATGCGTACCACCCCAAATGTTAAACTCATTCCTACGCCCTTGACAAAACTCTCCCGCATAATAAATCAGGCCAGCAAAATAATCAGAACACCTCAACTCCTGACTGAACTGTATAGGTGCACAACAGCACCTAGTGAAGAAAGCTATTCTCATCCCTGAGGACAGTTTTCACTCCCTGCACCATTCCTTCATTCTGCTGCCATCGGGCAAACGATACAGGACCCCACTTTCATTTTAATTCTATTTTATATTATCTATCTATCTATCTATCTATCTATCTATCTATCTATCTATCTATCTATCTATCTATCTATCTATCTATCTATCTATCTATCTATCTGTCTGTCTGTCTGTCTGTCTGTCTGTCTGTCTGTCTGTCTGTCTGTCTGTCTGTCTGTCTGTGAAATTCAGAGTGAAGGATCGTATTTCAAGAACAAAAGAACAAGTATTACTCGGAGAGGAGGAGACCTTTAACTTAAGGTTCAGTCATTTCTCTTACATATGTTTTAAATACAAAACAACTGCAGTAAAAATGTGTCGTCAGCTGTTGTGGAGTCTGTCCGCACAGAACAAGGGTTGCCAAGAAAACATGTTTGTTCTTGTTGTTTGTTATTAATATAGCCAACATTGTTCTTTCTGCTACAATGTAGATTTTAATGTCCATTTCTAGCCAACAGCCTAAATGTGGCTGTTAGGTAAAATAATAATGTTGTATTATTATTTTCTTAGGGTGTCTTTCTAATGTACTTTTTAAATGTCATTTTGGTTTCAGTCACATGCTCCTTTGCATGACATCCTGTTCTTTTAATATGTTAATGAAGTGTGACTAAATAAAGAGAGACTGCAGAGGGGTGCTCTTCGAGACCAGAGACTATGACACTGGGAGGCTGAGAACAGACAGACACGGTTGGCTCATTCCTTATAGTATTTTCCTGGTCTCCCTCTGCAGAACTGATTATCCACATCTACCTCTGCAGAGCTTATTGACTCCATATTCTCTCCGACCTTTGTGTGTGATTCTTTGTAGGTTAACCACTTTTTTAACCTAACAGTGGCTTTCAGTGCTGTTTGAAAATCAAGACAAAACACGTATGGCTAGCAATTTTTATTGATTGAATAAAGATATGATTTTCAACACCTGTCAATACACTGGAGAGCATATTGTAATTAAACGACAAACGGATGAATACTTGTTTATGTATAGTTAATAAGAATTGTCCCTTGTGCTCTTCAAACTACACTACAGTTTATGGTTACTGTCTCTAACAATTTTACAAAACAAACCAATGCTCTTTGCTCCCAGTAAATAATTACTTTCATCGAAATAGAGTTGGTCTTAACGAGGGCAGTCTTGGTGCTGTGGTGAGCATGGAAACCAGGCTAAAAAACATCAAAGCGGTTTGTCATTGTTAGGAAGCTATTTAACTGCTGAAACAGCTTTTTCAATAATTTTTAGTGATGAATGGAAGATTAGAGATTGGCCTGTAAAAAACAGCATTTGTTAAGGGTTCAACAGTTTTTTGGTTAAATAGGTTGAAATTATAGTTTTCTTTTATAAAGTATTAGGCTTCATCAGCTCAGAAAATGAATGACAAATAGTCGGTGATGTGGTAAAATCTTATAAAATTATAGGTTTAATGAACTTAGGCTGTTAGCAGTGTAAATGAATAAAATTAGACTGTAATCCTTCTCTGGGGGGGTTGAGCTTTAAAGCAGCAAAGCATTTTTCTTTTGAGCGGTCTCACATGCTCATCATACGACTTGCACAATCCAAAAACCAGATGTTTCCTATTTTAATCCTGTTTTGGCACCTTTGTGCGGTTGGTTGTTTTAGGACACAACCCATTCATCTTACCTTGTGGCATTTTTATACATTTGGTGCTTGTTTGGAAGTTTTTATTTACATTATAAGCCCTAATATATATTTTGAAGAAAAATTCTTTATGGTCTAGGCTATTCCAGTGTTGTTCATTCCAGTGGCTTCATGCCGAGTGCAATTATATGCATGGATCACCAGAGGGAGATGTTCTTTCGATCTCTCCTTCTCTTTGTCTGTCAACGTACGCAACATTTGTAATAACGTGAGGTTGAATCGCTCTGCTGGATTTCCCTGGGGGTGGTAAGGGGATGTTCTGGAATGTCCCACTCCTGAGAGTTGTCCGAGCATCCTGAACAGTTCATTCTAAAGCTCCCGCCCCTGATCGTGGTGTAGCTTCTTTGGGAATCCAAAACGAGTCACAAAGTCACTGTAAATTCTTTCTGCAGCTGTCTTACCACTTTTATTTTTGGTTGCATAGGCCTGTGCAAACCATGTGAAATGGTCGATAACAACCAAAATGTACTCATACCCCCCTTTGCTCTTCTCAAGATGTAGGTAGTCTATGCAGGCTAGCTCGAGAAGTGAGTTAGACTTCAGGCTGGTCATAGGGGCTCGTACATGGACTGTTGGCTTTTTCTGTGTTATGCAGCAACATTTCTTGGTGACATAATCCTCTATGCACCTTTTCATGTATGGCCATCAAAACCTTTCTCTAGATAGGTGTAGCACCCTTTCCACCACGACATGTCGCATGTTATCATCATGAAGGTGAGTCAAGACAAGAGAGTGGTACTTGTGAGATAGGACTAACTGTTTTCTCCCTGGTGTCTTTCGGTACAGGATTCCATTCTCAAGGTGCAAATGATTCCACTCATGGAGTATCTTGTGAGTGGTTCCTTTTACTGTCTGACGAATCTCATCTGTGACTTTGTCATTTCACTCTTTCAACTTTATGACCTCTCCAATGATGGGGTCTTCTCTCTGGTTATGAGCCAACTCATCTGGGCTTATCTCATTGAGGGGTGTATGAGGCGGTAGGATGACATCATCAAAGGTGGCAAGGAGAGCAGCTACCCAGGCTACATCCTTTCTCTGAGCTGCTTGACTTCCCTCCCAGAGTGTCTGCATCGGTGTTAAGTCTTCCAGGTCTGTATTTGATGTCAAAATGGAAATCGGAAAAGTCCCCCACCCAGCGATGACCAAATGCATTGAGTTTAGCTGTGTTCATGACATACGTCATTGGGTTATTGTCAGTGTATATGGTGAAGTGTGGAGCGTAAAAGAGATAGTCCCTGAACTTTTCGCATACTGCCCATTTTAAGGCTAAGAACTCCAACTTGCCGCTATGCATGTGATAATTCTTCTCTGCAGGTGTTAAAGTTCGAGACCCATATCCGATGACACGCAGCTTTCAGTTTTGTTGTTGATAAAGAACAGCGCCAAGGCCCTGCTCCGATGCATCAGTATGCAAAACAAAGGGCTCATCAAAATCTGGATATGCAAGGATGGGGGGATGAGTTAACATGTCAACCAGTTCCTCTAGCACACCCTGGTGCATGGCAGTCCACACAATTGGCGCCCTTGATGACAGTTGTGGGCTTTTTGGCTTAGTCTGCCGGGATTGTGCTGGTGTTGTTGGGAATTTAATCTGGAGCAACTAATACAACGGTTTTGCTATCCTTGAGAAGTTCTGTATGTGTGTGTCCAACATTTTTTCTTATCAACATCAGAAAGCAAAACACTTGCTCCCAAAAGCTGACCTTGAGGCGCCCATGGATATCAGAGAACAAAAACAGCAAGTCTGGATGACACCACAGGACCGAACAGATAAACAACCATCAGAGATTAAGCCTTCATCTTCCTGTGACTCAGCCACATCAAATGAGTCTCCATTTAGAAACTTTACAGACAGACTGAATGAGCAAATCAAATTTGGAACACAATTAACACCTAAACTTAGACTACACCAAACGCCTGGGACTAGTGTCCATAAGCCTGGGAGCTTCCCCCCACTGATTATTACAGATATCTGATATTTGAGGTAACCGGGCAATAAATCCACCCTACCGTCTCCCAGAATTCACCCGGCACCCCTGAGGCTATATCAGTGATTATCAGCAGCAGGAAACATAAACCGTTAACCACACGCTCTCATATTAAACAAAATCTCAAATGTATAACCTGTCAGAAGGTTCAGCTGCCCATCATCACAATACTTAAGTTAGCTTCATTAAACATTAGATCTCTATCCGGGAAGTCTTTTCTTATCAATGACTTCATCACTGAGCATAATTTACACGCCCTTTTTTTATCAGAAACTTGGCTAGATGAAAATAACGAAACAACTTCATTAATAGAATCTAGTCCTCCAAATTATAATTTCTTAAGCGAGAACAGAAAACACAAACGAGGCGGAGGTGTAGCCACCATCTTTCACAACTCAATGAACTTTAAAAAGGTAACCCTGTGCACGTTTGATTCTTTTGAATACCTAGCCACCCAGATAAATGAGCTTAACAAAGCGTTATTTCTAAGTTTATATAAACCACCAAAACTTAACTCTAACTTCTTTAATGATTTCAAAGACCTTCTTTCTGTAATATGTATCGACTATGACCAACTAATCATCGTGGGGGACTTTAACATCCATACCGACAACCCCCAAGATAGACAAGCAAAAACGTTAGATGATACTCTCCACAACTTCGGCCTGACCCAGCATGTCAAACAACCAACACACAATAGAGGACACACTCTGGACTTAATTATCAGCAAAGGTTTAAATATTTCTGACATCTCTGTAATTAATATTGCATTATCTGACCATTTCTGTATTTTCTTTCAAAGTACCATCTCTGCTAAATTATCCAGCCACAGTAAGACCACTATAAAAAAGCGTTTTCTAGGGGACAGTTCAGTAGAAGCCTTTAAACGTATTTATCCTTCCACCACATCCCCCTCATCTCCCAACTCAAACTCAGTAAATAAGTTGGTAGATAATTTCCTTGCGAAAATCTCAGACATCATGGATTCCATTGCTCCAACGAAAGTGAAAGTAGTCTCAGGTAGAAAGAAGTCTCCGTGGACACGTAATCCACTGGTACGTAGTGAAAAAAGAGAGTGTCGACGAGCCGAGAGAAAATGGCGGAAAACTCGACTCCAGGTTCACTGTGAGATCTACAAAGAGAGACTGAATAGATATCAGCTAACTATAAAAGATGCTAGGGAATCGTTCTTTTCTGAAATCATCAACAGAAACATTAATAAGGCACGGACTCTATTTGCAACAGTGGAAAGACTAACTAATCCTTTAGTGACAGTAGCCCCTGAACTAAACTCTACCAGGGCCTGAAATGAATTTGCCAGCTTTTTCACTGAAAAGATTCTAACAATTAGACGGTCAATCTGTACCTCAATATCGAACCCACAACCAGTGCCATCCCCAATCAACAACAATGTAGAGAAAATGTCTGAATTCCACGAATTAAACCAGAACAGCCTTGAAAAAATCATTATCCAATTAAGCTCCTCCTCCTGCTGTCTTGATATCCTACCCACAGCTTTTCTAAAGAAGGTTCTTTCTGTTATTGGTTCTGATCTTGTTCAAATAGTAAACTCATCACTGCTATCAGGTGTCTTCCCTCAGGCTTTAAAAACAGCAGTTATTAAACCACTGCTAAAGAAGAAAAATCTGGACAACACGTTAATGCAGAACTACAGGCCAATCTCTAATCTCCCATTCATCAGTAAGATTATTGAAAAAGCTGTGTTTCAGCAGTTAAATGGCTTCATAACAATGACAAACCGTTTTGATGCTTTTCAGTCTGGTTTCCGCGCTCACCACAGCACCGAGACTGCCCACGTCAAAGTATTCAATGACATCCGCATAAATACAGACTGTGGTAGAACCACAGTGCTGGTTCTGTTGGACCTCAGTGCAGCATTTGACACTGTTGATCATGATATTTTATTTCAACGACTGGAGAGCTGGGTCGGACTCTCTGGTACACTACTTGGCTGGTTCGAGTCTTACCTTAAGAACAGGGGCTTCTAGGTTTCTATAGGAAACTTTTCATCAGAACGAACAGAAATCACATGTGGGGTGCCCCAGGGCTGCATCCTGGGGCCCCTCTTTTTTTAATATCTACATGCTCTCACTAGGCAAGATTATAGCAACCAATAACATTAGCTACCATAACTACGCGGATGACACTCAGCTCAACATTACAATGTCACTATGTGACTCTGAACCCATTCAAACCGTAAATAAATGCATTGACCAAATAAATGGATGGATGTGCCATAACTTTCTCCAGCTGAATAGAAACAAAACTGAAGTTATTATTTTTGGACCCAAGGAGGAACGAGCAAGAGTCAGCACACAGCTTCAATTAATACAGCTGGAATCCACTGATCAGGCTCGAAACGAAGGTGTAGTAATGGACTCAGGCCTGAACCTCCAGGGTCACATAAAGGCAATAACAAGGTCAGCCTTATATCACCTGAAGAACATTTCTAGGATTAAACGACTGATGTTGCAACACGACCTAGAAAAACTCATCCATACATTTATCTTTAGTCGGAAAGATTACTGCAACAGCATCTTCACAGGTCTGCCTAAAAAGTCAATCAGACAGCTGCAGCTGATCCAGAACGCTGCCGCTCGAGTCCTCACTAGAACCAGGAAACTAGAGCACATCACCCCAGTTCTAAAGTCCTTACACTGGCTCCCTGTAGCTCAGAGAATATACTTCAAAATACTCCTACTAGTTTATAGATCATTGAATGGCTAAGCACCAAAATATGTTGAAGACCTGTTGTCACAGTACCAATCACCAAGACCACTCAGGTCCTCCAACTCTAGTCTACTAAACATACCTAGACTCAGAACTAAACATGGAGAAGCAGCTTTCAGTTTCTATGCTCCCCTTATCTGGAACAGACTTCCTGACGAGTGTAGAGCTGCTGAAACTCTGAACTGCTTTAAATCGAGACTAAAATCCCATCTGTTTAGAATTGCCTTCGAGTAAATGCTTGATGTCATATGTATGAAATGTGTTCATGCTCCCTTGCTTTTTTGATCTTTCTCTCTCTCTATTGTGTATCATGTGTAATGTGTGTTTCTTTTATGTTTTTTTAAAATCACCAAATCATGTAAAGCACCTTGAATTACCCTGCTGTTGAAAGTGTGCTATACAAATAAAATTGCCTTGCGTGGCCTACAGTGTGAGGAGTGTTAGTTTTCAGGGCTAGTACAGTATCAAGGTCTCTGGGGTAAACTTGAACACCCTCAGCCCTTACGAGGCGCCCTACATAGCGAACTTACCCCTTGAACATCTCACACTTTTCAGGACGGAGCTTTATTCCCTGACACTGCAAGGCCTGGAGCACTTTACGGACCACCTCTACATGATCTTCAAAAGTCTTAGAGTATCACAGAATGTCGTCAAGGTACGGTATGCAGCATTCATCTCTAAGAGAACTCAGCATCTCTTCCATGGATCTCTAAAAGGCTGCCGGCGCATTGGACAAACCAAAGGGGATCCGCACCCACTCATAAAGACCCCAGGGTGTGATAAAGGCTGTAAGGTGACGTGAGCCCTCAGCCATAAACCCTTGGTGGTAAGCTTTACCTTGGTTGAGAATGCTGAACCAAGAATACCCCCCTAAGGTGTCTAACAGATCCCTTATACGTGGGAGTGGGTGTCTGTCTGGTATTGTTTTCTGATTTAGTGCAGAGCCGCAGCGTGCCGTCTTTTTTCCGCACACACACGACCGGAGCAGAGAAGGAAGACATGGATTTAACTATCCATCCCTTCACAAGAAGGTCCTGAATATATTCTTTAACTTCTCTTAGTAGCGGTTTCGGAATGGATGTATACGTTCTCTGCACGGGAATATCATCTCTTAGATTAATCACCATTTGTAGGCTAGGGTTGCAGCCCATATCATTTGCATTCCTTGCGAAGGCCTTGGACTCTTCAAATAACATTCTCCTGGCCACCTCTTGTTGTTCTTCCTGCAAGTGACAGAGGTCTACTGGTGGTTGCCACAAGGATGGTGTGGGACTGGCAGATTGAGAGGTTTCCTCATTGGCTGTTGCAACCAGCAGTGGTTCGCCTGGAGAATCAGCACCCAACACCCTTGCAATATTCTGTAGAGTGCCAAGGGCTGTCTTACGTGGCAAAGGGATATTATGCTTGGTGGTGTTGCCAACTGCAATTGTGACATAAGGCTTGGCAGGGTTATGGATCCGCAGCAGACCAGCTCCTATATCTAGTTGCTCTAACGACTGACTGCCATCTACCGCTTCAAACAGTACCTCACGGTCTGAAGAGTTCCTCGTTGATGGAACCCTACACTTCACCCAGGCAACTTCACCTGCAGGGATGACCATGTCCCTTGTACCTGTTCTTAAGTGGCCCTGCTGCATACTCAGGCTTGCCGTCTGAATAAAGTTCACAATAGTCTCGGCTTTCTCACTTGGGACAGAGATGGCCTTACAAAGCAGCTTGGTCAATGTGGGTGCTAGTTTCTCTGGCTGCCCCTCAATAAGCTGTTCCAACACATTGAAACCAACCAGTGGTCTTTCCATGTCCAGCCTGATGACCAGGAATGGGACACTGATGGAAAGGCTGGGGTCTTCATTCCCTGGAAGATTTATTGTGAGAGGCACCCAGCCTTCAAATGGAATAAGGTCTCCTGTGACTGTATACACTTTAAGCTTTTCCATCTCTTCAATTATTTCAGACATTGGTCGGATTTGGAGGTCTGGCAAGTAGCTGTTCTTCCAAGCATGGCTCACCAAACTAACTTGCGCTCCTGTGTCAAGTAATGCAGTCACCGCCCAGCCGGTAAGATTACACTGAATAAGGGCCTTCTTCCCTATGAGTTTGGGAACAGCCCCACGTTTGGTAAGTGGAGGCTCAAAGGGGAATTGGCCAGGGGAATCACTTTGATTATAGCCGTATTATGTGCTTGTTATTTTTGGGGCATCAGATGGGGTAGAGTCTGTTTTCCTGTCACTAAACTCTTTTGTTTTCCCTCTAATGTCAGAGTGTACAGATTGGGGCTCCTCTTTAAGCCCGATCACTGATTGCCCCGTGGCAGTGACTGGTCTACGTTTCCCTGATTCTTCTGTCTCTTTAAGCAGCCCAGCCCACCGCTCTGTGTCCCTCCTCTCCGCAAGTGAAACAATGAGGGCAATCTTTTCTGTTCTGTTCGACACATCCAGGGCTACCATAAGGTCTTTTCTTTTGATTCTTCCCTTACTTTGGAAATACTGACTCCCTTGGTCAGTTTTTTTTTTTCCTGTGTCAGTTGGTGGTGGCTGCCTCTGCTGTTTTATTGCCTCAATCATTTTTGTGAGCTCATCTACCTTGGCTGTAAGTTCCTTCACTGGATCTGATTTTGTTTTGGATGACAGGCTTTCTTGTGTAGTACTATGTTCTTAGACAGTGTAAAGGTCAAGCTGTGCGCTGTGTGCACTAGTGGTCTGACGGCGGGGTAATCCTATCCTCTTCTGCCTCTCACTCTCTTCACTAGTGATTTGCATTACATGACGTACTATTGTTTTATCACTGATGTCACAGTTTTCCAGGAGGGCCTTGAGTTCTCTACGTAAGTCACTGTATTTGTCTGCTAGACCTTGTATGACTGTTTGGAGGAAGACATCCTGAACGGTTGCTGCAGTATATTTAATACCTGCATCTGACAGCTTGCATGTGATGAGGACGTGTTGTTTTAATGCTATCACACGGTGAAGGAACTGTTGTGGTGTCTCGTTCCCCTCTTGTTCAGCTGACATTAACTCTCCAAATAACTCTGTGCTGTTTTTCCCTCTTAGGTGGGCCTGGGGAAACCCCTCTAGTTCTGACACTGTGAGGTCATCTTTATTTGTCAACATGTCTTTAAAGGCAAACTCCCCAACTTTAACGATATTTGCTCTCTGTCGCCCTCTTCAGGCTTGCCGCGCAACATCACTGTAGTAAAATAAAATCTCTCTGTCGCTAATAAGAGGGATGTTTCAGTGGCTGCTTTCCAAATCGCTTCCCTAAACAACAAACTAGCGCAGTTTCAGTTCGCAATTCAACTGTAACAATTGGGATAATTTAGAGTAAAGATCTCACAGCTAGGTATTCAGTTTGTGGGGGAGGTCGGGGTAACTGGAAAAACAGTGGGATTAGATACAGAGAACATCTAAGCGCCACGTATCAAAAACACCTCCCGACACTAGAATCAGCCTACATCTTTAGGAGTTTTTATGAAAAAAATCAAACGACAAAAATATAAATCGCTAGCTTGACAAAACCAAAAGAAAAAAGTTTGACTTATATACTGAAATACAGCGACTACGCCAGAGTTTGCAGCTTTATCTACAGAACTGAGTCTTACACGTTATCATCACATTAGCCTCTAGATGGCTAACGGAGATCGACTCGGTTGTGTAATTCACATTACTACTGTAAGGCATACCGTGCAAACTATGTTCATCCAACATCATGCCAGACCAAAAACTATAACCCCGGTGGAATCATTGATTACTTACCTATCCATTAGCAGCACGGCTAACTCGGCTCCTGTAGTACATGACGTTCGTTCCAAAAGAACTCTACAACAAGGAAAAGCCGGCCCAATATTTACTCTGGTCTTTGCTCTCTCTCTCTCTCTGTATCACGTTCTCTTTTTCTTTTTCTAGCTTCTTCTGATATGGGATTTCTCGGTCTCTTTGGTGGATCAGCTATCTCTACAGTCTCTAAACAGCGAGGCTGTATCACTCTGCCGTAAAGCAGAACACTTCCAGCGGTGGGCCGCTGCTCAAAATTTCTATTGTGCAGAAAAAAGCCTAGGGCCCCTGTAAGGTGATGTTAACTCTAAAAATGAACATAATAGATGATAACATTCCACCATAACTTTTGAAAAAAACATTATATTAAGGTGTAAAAGTTGCGTAGTATGCCTTTAAAGGCACCAGGTTTTATAATTTTGAGCACACCACAAACTATTTCAGAGTCTGAGAAGCGTTCTCTGATCCCTTCCTCCATTTGTTTACAGACACTATTGTAAATTATGCCTGAGGACTGGTCCCCGATCTGACCCCCTTGCACTTTAAACTCCCGCCTATGGAGGTATGAGAGCTCCTTAAAAAAGATATCACCCCCTCACAGACAGGCTGAGTAATGGATGGGTTTGACGTGTGTGTGTCTGATGTGTCATGGTGAGACTGAGTCAGTGGTGGTGTCGGTATCTGAGACTGTACTGTAAGCAACATCATGCTCTGTATCTTTCTTCCAAGTTCCTCATAAACAGAGAGCATATGCTTCAACTCTATGCTCATGGCACCAGGAGGATAAATTGGGTCAACTGCTTGAGGCATTTGCTCCCTGACATTTCCTATTGTGGTATTAGAGAGTGAAGTAGTGTGTTGAGCTGGTGTAACAGTACTGATATCTGTAAAGTGGGTAGCACCTACTGTTGTGGTAACTCTGTGTGTGTTGTGTGAACCTACAACATTAGTGTCTCCTGATAAGAGGACTGTATCACGATTGGTCACAATGTTATCAATAAAATCATTCATCGTCAACAATTCAGTCATACCAGTATCTTCTGACTCAAGCAAATGTTTACTGTTGAGGAATGAGCTGATGTGGTCAAAGCAGGCTTCGTGGTCTCCTGCGGTGAGATGGGTAGGGTCTTTGTCACATTCTGGACCAAGGTTTTTGGTAACTTGAAAGATGTCTTCTGCTGATAAAGTGAGTAGTTTTTTCCGAATGTCCCACACAAGGCTCTTCCGCGCACTCGCAATGGCAGTAATTTTCCTTTGAACACTGCACTCTGGACGTGGATTTTGTTGCTGCTGTCAGCAGCCCTGTTTCAGTTAACGACGAAGACTAGGTTACAGCTGGCAGTGGTCCTGCTCTAGCCAATCACGATGCTGACTCTGTTGCAGCTGGCAGCCTTCCTGCTCCAGTCAACCGCGATGACGACTCTGTTGCAGCTGGCAGCGGTCCTGCTCCAACCACCATCAACGATTCGGTTGTAGCTGGCAGCAGCCGTGTTTCAGTGGCTAGCTCTCTGCACTAGCTTACCACACTCTGCTTGTCTCGGTCGGTTCCAGGTATCATTGGGTGATCAGCCATTGACCAGTAGATGGCGCCGCCGATCCCAGACGAGCCCCCAAGAATCAGTTATACAAATGAATGTAAACATTAATTAACAATCTATAAAATGAAAGAACAGGCATTAACATCCACCAATGGGGTCAGCCCATTTCAGGGGGGGGGGGCACAGTTGCAAACACAGTCCATGCAGCATTATTAATGTTTCTGTTGATGATTTCAGAGTAGAACGATTCCTTTGCATCTTTTAAAGTTAATTGATATCTATTCAGTCTCTCTTTGTAGATCTCACAGTGAACCTGGAGTCGAGTTTTCCGCCATTTTCTCTCGACCCGTCAACATTCCCTTTTTTCACTACGTACCAGTGGATCACTAGTCCAAGGAGACCCTTTTTCTACCTGAGACTACTTTCACTTTAGTTAGAGCAATGGAATCAATGATGTCTGAGATTTCCACGAGGAAGTCATCTACCAGCTTGTTTACTAAGTTGAAGTTGGGAGATGAGGGGGATGCGGTGGGAGGGTAAATACGTTTAAAGGTTTCAACTTAACTGTCTCTGAAAAAACACTTTTTTTATAGTGGACTCACCTTTGTTAGATAGTTAAGCAGAGATAGTACCTTCTAAGAAAACGCAGAAATGGTAAGATAATGCCATATCAATTACCGATATGTTGGATATATTTTAAGGTTTGGTGATAATTAAGTCCAGAGTGTGTCCTTGAATGTGTGTTGGTCGTTTAACATGCTGGGTCAGGCCAAAGTTGTGAAGAGTGTCACCTAATGTTTTTGCTGGCCTGTATGTTGAAATACCCCACAACGATTAATTGGTCATAGTCGATACTGGTGCTCATTATTTTTTGTGGGGGGGGCGCTCTTTTTTGTTGGGGGGGGGGCAGCAACCCTCTTATTATCTTCATTTGGGCCTACATATTCATCTTTGACAGACAATAACATTTAATTTTGTAACAGAATAATAGTTTTTTATTTGATTTTTTACAAATATAATATTACACAGTTTATTCATGTTTTTAATCAACATTTATGCAGTTTTTGGTAGTTTTGATATATTGTCTGAAAAATGTCATAAACAAATAAATGTATTTTAATAGGCTTTTTACAAAAAACTGCATTTTATGTAAAATTCAGTTTATAAAAGAGTCTTTTATAAAGTGAATTCTACATAAAATGCTGTTAGATTATACAGCACATACACATAGGCTCACTATTGGCCGACGCTGGTCATGTGTGTGATCCGTGTGACGTACAACCCAGAAGCGCTGCGCAGTTACACTATGTGAACTCACTTGAGGCACACAGAGAAATAAATAAATAGTTGAATAAAGTCAAAAGGGTTTTTTTATAAATCAATTACATAATTCGGTTTAACTTCTGCCATTTGCCCAGCAAGGTTTTCGTGCAATCATTGTCACGGTGTCGCCCACGTACTCCCAGTAGTGGCAAAGAGCATTGAGTTAAATGGCAGGTGACGAGAACCAATCAGATTGGATAAAATAACATACATCCAATTATGATTTGCCAGTGACGCAGCGACCTGCGATCGGAGGTGAATTTTTAAGAAACCAATTAGAGACCAGCTTCAGGTCACATGCTGCCCGAAAATCTGAAGACTCAGATAGAAATCCATTTGTCCGGCATCCTTCTCACATGAAACTTATAGAAAAACATAATAAAGAAAATAGTTAACTGATTAAAGCAAGTTATTATTAAATGCTGAGGCTCTTACTACTTACATTGTATGAATAAACTATTTTATTTTTTTATTTCATTTTTATATCACTTTTGTATACATGTGTCAGGAATTTTGATTGGGGCGGCGCCCCAGCTCCCTCTATTTACAAGCCGCTACTGGTCGATACATATTACTGAAAGAAGGTCGCTGAAGTCGTTAAAGAAGTTATAGTTGAGTTTTTAGAAATAAAGATTTGTTAGGCTCATTTACCTGAGTAGCTAGGTATTCAAAAGAGTCTGTAATGGAAGAAAATATTTCAGGGTTCCAAAAATAAAAAGAAGACTGAGTCCCAGAAGGTGTTTAAGTATTTAATTCAAACATGTCTGGCCAGAACATGGAGGGGACAGAGATTACTCTTACATCACCCTACCCAACCTTTCTGACTAACAGTTTAAATAGTATTCAGCAATCATTGTTTATCTCTGCAACACGTCTTCTCCAATGTTCATGTCCAGCTTCTGGAGAAGTGCTTCATGCCAGTCTGATAGTAAAGCATGACCCAGCACGTCCCATATCAGACTGTTCCGTTGTTATCTTGCTGCCTTGGCGTCTGTCTTTGTTGTTATCTGACACATCTCTATCAGGAACATAAGCTTGCTTCCCCTAACTTTGTCATCTTGCCCTAAATACATTCACTAGACAGAGAATATGTACTTAAATCCTAATCACATAGGAATATTCCCACAACAAGTCAAATGTGCCCAAGAATACCTTTTTAAAGTTCACTGAGTTCTGAAAAATTGTGGCTATGCCTCCACCTCGTCTGTGTTTCCTGCTCTCACTTAAAAAATTGTAATTTGGAGGAGCTGATTCTATCAATGCAGATGTTTCATTATTTTCATTTAACCAGGTTTCTGATAAAAAAAGGCTGTATACATTATGTTCAGTTATTAGAAACGTCTTCTCTGAAAAAAAAGACCTACTGTTTAGTAAAGCCAATTTAAGTAGTTTGATGATGGGTAGATGCTTTATCAAGTGTTTAGCTTTCTGATTTAGATAAGAGAAAATGTTTGAAGTCAGCAATCTCACTCCGGCTTTGTTTAAATAACATTGGATTTCCCTGAGCACATCCAAATATTTAAAATGATTAATAAATGAGATTGATTTTTCAACAGATTTTCTCTTCAACCATCTATGGAGCAGGCAAAGTCTACTGTATCTTTCATCATTCCCTTCAGGGACTGGTCCGCTGATAAAGATGTTTATGTTAAATCCATCAAGTCTCTGTAGCAGATCAGAGAAGTCTCTCTTCAGAATCTCTGACTGTTTCTTTGCTACATCAGGTGATCCTGCATGGATAATGAGCTTTTCCAGTTTCAGGTGTTGATCTATGATTGTCTGGATTTTTTCCTGTGATTTCTCTCTCTGTATTTTTGGGGGCAACTGAAGACAGTGTTCTGGCTACAAAAGTCTTCGATTCCATTTATTGAACCATCATGAATTATCAGAACTTTTGCTGTGGGGTCCTTACTTTCTTGTGTGTCCGCTTAATGTGGCTGGATTTCTCCTGGTGACCTTGACTGGTCCCAGGGGCTGCGTCGTCTTTTGGGGACCTGATGGCTGCAAGTCAGGTTTTCAGCAGGATTCCAGGGGGAGTAAAATCTTTTAAATTGGGTTGGAATTTATTTTTTTCTTTCTTTCTGGGAGCAGGTGTGGATGAATCAACACACTTTAAAGCCGGCCAGTGTTTATCAAACTGTGAATAGAGTGTTCTACCTGTTATGCACCTTTTGGCTGAGGGAGTAGCGGATAGTAGAGTAGGGATAGTAACTAGACTGCCAGGTTCTTGCTCTCTGTACCTTGTAGTCATCAGTAAAGTTGTCTAATTTCCAAATCCAGTGTTTACTTCCTTGTTCACAAATCATCTCCATTGTGTCCATTCTCTGGAGCAGTTTGTCAAAACCCTCAGCTGAACAAAACTCAATTTTGGTAATCCACAGTCCTTCAAAAATTAATCCAAAAAAAGAGATCAGGTCTAATACAGTACCTCCATAGGCTGGGTGTATAAAGTAAGAAAGAAAACTAAGAAGAGTGAATAAGGCAAGAGATTGGGAGAGATCAGGAGAGACTGCTCCTCCTTCAGCAGGATTTTTTTCTTCCAAGGGTTACTTGTGAAGTACCACAGGGTTCTGTGCTTGGACTATATATATGCTTCCAGTTGGTAAAATCAGTAGATGACATGGAATAAATTTTCACAGCTATGCCCATGATACACAACTATATTTATCCATAAATCCTGATGAATCCAATCAGTTAGGTAGATTACAGGCATGACTGAAAGACATAAAACATGGATGACTCTAAACAGCGAACAAATAATCATAAAGTGAACAAATTCAACCCAAATAATTTTAAACAGTTGCTAAAAATCCCACCTCCAGTAAATCATACAGTCACTCCATCACCAACCACTATTAATATGGCACTTTTAAATGTTTGCTCTCTGCTGAATAAAACTTTTATAATAAAGGATTTGATTTTAGACCATAAACTTCAAGGTTTATTTTTAACGGAAACATGGCTTAGTGCAGATGCTCCTGCTGTTCTTACAGAGGCCTCCCCATCTAATTTTAACTTTTCTTATTCAACCAGGAGTAGCCAGAGGGGAGGTGGAACTGCTTTTATAAGTTAGTTAACCCTTTCTGCCAAACCTGTTTTACTTGATAATTTTACCACTTTTGAATATACTGCCTCTGTTTTTAGCACTCCTCAGATTTTATGTGTCACAGTTTATAGGCCTCCTGAAAAGAGCGCACTTTTTTTTCAAGATTTTTCAGAGTTTTTATCAATTTTCCACAACTCTTATGAACGAATAATTTTAGCTGGTGATTTTAATCTACATATAGATAACCGTTTAGATTCTTTATCAACAAAATTTGTAAACATTTTGAATTATATGGATTTTTGTCAGCATGTCATGCAGCCAACTCACGACAGAGGACACACCCTGGACTTCGTCATCACATATGGCCTGTCCACTAGTGGGTCCTCTGTTGTTGACTTGGCTGTCCCTGACCACTACTGTGTTTTTTTTAAATCACCTGTTTTATCCAAATAGAAACCTTTGTGAGAACTGTCAGGAAACGTAATCTAACCCCTGGAGTGGCTGCAGGTTTTCTTGAACTTTTTAATAAGTTTCCTCTTGTAGCTTATCTGCCCCCTGTGATTTTATCGTGAATGATTTTAACAGTAGGCTTCAATCCGCTCTCGACCTCCTGGCTCCACTAAAAATTGTAAAAACTCATTCAAAACATACTATACCATGGAGAAATGAAAACCTTAAAAAATTAAAGAGGAGCTGCAGGGTGGCAGAAAGGAAATGGAGGAAAAACAGAATCACAATAAATCATCAGATATACATAGAACATCTCAAATGATACAATAACACCGTAAGAAATTCCAGAAATGCATACTTCT
Source organism: Valencia hispanica (assembly GCA_963556495.2). Classification (NCBI taxonomy): domain Eukaryota; kingdom Metazoa; phylum Chordata; class Actinopteri; order Cyprinodontiformes; family Valenciidae; genus Valencia; species Valencia hispanica. Next base: position 14,643,417 of record OY747713.1, on the reverse strand, counting down.
CCAGAATCATCTCAGAACATAAAAATAATCCCAAAATCCTTTTTTCCATCATTGACAACATTCTCAATCATACCTCTACTGCACTTCAGAAAACCTCCTCAAACACTCTGTGTGAGGGGTTTGCAAACCACTTCAGAGGAAAGGTAGACACCATCAGATGTAATATTTTATCTTCTCAGAGTAACATGGTTTTAGACAAATCTGAGTGTGTGTCTCTACCAGAGGAAACGCTGGACAGTTTTGTCCTGGTGGAAGCTGGACCCCTTGATAAAGTTTTCTCCTCAGTGAGGCCCACCACAAGTGCCCTGGACCAGATTCCTACCCGGTTTTTTAAGCAATTTTATGAATCTTTTAAAGACGAGATTTTAACCATGATGAATTGCTCCCTTCAGACGCGGGTCTTTCCTGCCGCCTTTAAAGGGACGGTAGTGAAGCCCCTGCTGAAGAAGAGCAATTTAGATTTTAATGATTTAAACAACTTCCAACCAGTATCTAACTTACAATTTTTAAGCAAAGTTTTAGAAAAACTTGTTTTAAATCAACTTAATGATTTCATTAACGCTCATAATGTCCTAGAGAAATTTCAGTCTGGTTTTAGGGTGAACCACAGCACAGATATAGCTCTTTTAAAAATGTTAAATGATTTTAGATTAAATTATGATGCTCAGAAGGTGACAGTGTTGGTTCTACTGGATCTAAGCGGTGCCTTTGATACAGTAGACCACACTATTCTTTTAACTCTTTTAAAACAGATTGGCCTCTCTGGTGCTGTTCATAAATGGTTCACATCCTATCTCACAGACAGGACTTTTATGGTAAGTTTAGATACCTGCTCCTCTAAGGTATACAATATCACATGTGGTATGCCCCAGGGTTCAAATTTAGGCCCAGTGCTTTTTAACCTTTATATGCTCCCTCTTGGCAGTGTCATCAGAAGACATGGAGTTAACTTTCACAGTTATGCTCATGATACACAGTTGTACATCTCCATGTCTCCCGAAGACACACGGCCAATGGATGCACTTTTAAATTGCATTTTAGACATTAAATCCTGGATGGCAGAAAACTTTCTCCAGCTCAACCAGGACTAAACTGAAGTTTTAGTCATCGGTCCTGAGGCTCAGAGAGGGAAATTTTTTACCAAAACTACAATCACTGTCTTTTAATCCTTCTCTACAAGTGAAGAACTTGGGCGTGATTTTTGACTCTGAGCTGACTTTTATTCCTCACATAAAAACATTACTAAAATAGGTTTTTATCACTTAGAGAACATAACCAGAGTCCGCCCCATTCTCTCTCTGGCCAATACGGAGACGCTGATGCATGCTTTTATCTCCAGTAGGATTGATTACTGTAATGCCCTGCTTTCTGGTCTTCCCAAAAAGTATATCTCAGGTTTACAGCTTTTACAAAATTCAGCAGCACGTGTCCTGACGAAGACCAGGAGGCGGGAACACATTACACCAGTCTTAGAATCACTGCAGTGGCTCCCCGTATGTTTTAGGATTGATTTTAAGATTCTTTTAATAATTTTCAAGTGTCTTAATTGTCTTGGGCCTTCTTATCTTTCGGAATTGCTTTTACCATATGAACCTTCGCGGTCTCTGCGCTCCTCTGGCAGCCGTCTCCTTGTCACCCGCCAAGGTCAGGACACACACTCATGGCGAGGCGTCTTTCTGTTATGATAGCCCTCACCTCTGGAACAGGCTGCCAGAGGACCTCAGGGCCGCAGAGAACGGTCATGTTTTTAAGAGCAGGCTCAAGACTCACCTTTCTAATATAGCTTTTAACTGATTATTTATTAAAATCTGTTTAATTGCTCTGCATGTTTTATTTGATCATATCTTATAGTTGTTTTAATTGTAATATTTTAACTTATTTTAGTCTTCCTTCCAGTGTGTCCTCTGTGGGAGCCCTCGGCTTTGGGGGCGGTGGTCGGCTGTGGCTGCCTTGGTGCTCTCCAGGTGGAGCTTGGGTGGAGGTGGGGGCACCAGCCCTCCCTCCTCTGGGCTCCCTGGATCAGTGCCTTGGCTGCTGCTGTTGATCTGCTGCTGCCGATGTAGATGGCTCCCATGATGAAGTTTCCTGGCTCATCTGTACTCAGCCCGTTTTGGTTTTGTCTACCGTTGCTTTTATGTGTGTGCGTGCATGGGAGATGGGGGGGGGGGGGGGGGTTATAGCTGTGGTGAAAGTTTTTACTTTTGGGTTTTGGGAAAGGGCGGGGTGGGGGTTGGGGGGGGGGGCGAGATTGTGGGTCATTTTAATCTGTAAAGCACTTTGATAAACTTGGTTGTGGCTTGAAAAGCGCTTTATAAATAAAGTTTGATTTGATTTGAAACTTTCTGCTTTTAAATTCTGACAAGACAGTTGCCGTCTTTGGACCTGAAGCTCTGAAAAAGATACTGCTTAGTAAATCACTTCATCTGGATGGTATGAAATTGGCTATCAATTTGTATTGTTTGATTAAAGATATGATTTTCAACACCTGTCAATACACTGCAGTGCATATTGTAATGCAACATCAAATGGATGAATACTTGTATATGAATAGCTAATAAGAATTGTCCCCAGCACTCTTCAAGCTACACTAAAGTTTATGGTTATTGTCTTTAACAATTTAAAAAACAAACCTAAAAAAGCCTAATCAGGGACTAGTCTTCAAATTAGCCTTTAGCTATAGGGCCAACTGCCTTAACAGCAGTTTCTTCTAAATCTAACTTAGTTTCATGTCTTGACCCTGCTGAAATAATAAAAAAATAAAATATGCTGGCCCTACTTTTCCTAATGTAACTCATGTTTCACTGTTAAGAAAAATTACCAGTAGCCTCACCTGCACCTTCTGTCTTTATGACAACTAACATGTAGAACCTCATATGTTTACCTGAATCTTAAAATATGACATTTACAAAACACAGACCACAAAAATAAAATACTGCCACATTTAATACAATTACAAAACAATTCATATTTGTTAGTTGAAAATATTTTCAAAAATGAAAAAATATTTTTTCATTTGAGAAGACATGAAGAAACCCCTTTTTACAATGTGTGTTCAAACTGACTTTTTTTAAAAACCTGCTTGGTTCATCAATCAAGAAGTGAAGACATTAATGGAAAACAGCCACAGAAGAAAACAATGCAATAAAAAAGCAGGAAAACCAAAAATATTCCTTAAATTTTAGCAGATAAAGATACATATAGAACACCTGTAGAATCAATAAAGCAGCTATGAAATTTGTAAAAAAAAAATGCACTTCATAAAAAACCCTTTTATAAAAAAAACAGAGTTTTAACTCATAGGAGTATAAGATTTCTGTAAATATTCATATTCCTAATTAAAAACAGGTTTTTTATCAACTCAAAGTATTTTCAAAATCATCAGTAATTTCAACTTTAAATCAAATGACAGAAACGGCTTTGATCTTGTTAAGCTCTTTAAACAAACATTTCTTAGTGGTTTAAGGATGTAATTTTTTTGTGCTCTACAGCCACCAAACTAAGTTCTGTTGTGCCCTGATCTTTGATATTTCAAAAGGTTTTGTCTTTTCATTCATACGTTTTCATGTTAACTGTTGGATTAGCACCAAAAGTAAAACCTTAGATTGACATTTTTTCATGACTCTTAAATGGATGAGGCTTTTCACCTGTGTGAGTTCTCATGTGTTGATTAAATGACTTCTTTATTCTTAAAGCTTTTTCAGAAGCTGGCTCTCGGGACGTGGAACGTCACCTCTGGTGGGGAAGGAGCCGGAGCTGGTATGCGAGGTTGAGAGGTTTCGACTGGACATCGTCGGACTCGCCTCGACGCACGGCTCTGGCTCTGGAACCAGTCTCCTCGAGAGGGGTTGGACTCTCTTCCACTCTGGAGTTGCCACCGCTGAGAGGCACCGAGCTGGGGTGGGCATACTTGTTGCCCCCCATCTCGGCGCCTGAGCGTTGGGGTTTACCCCGGTGAACGAGAGGGTAGCCTCCCTCCGCCTACGGATGGGGGGACGGGTCCTGACTGTTGTTTGTGCTTACGTGCCAAACGGCAGATCAGATTACCCACCCTTTTTGGAGTCTTTGGAGGGGGTGCTGGAGATTGCTGCTCCCGGGGACTCCCTTGTTCTGCTGGGGGACTTCAACGCTCACGTGGGCAATGACAGTGAGACCTGGAGGGGTGTGGTTGGGCAGAATGGCCCCCCGATCTGAACCCGAGTAGTGTCTTGTTGTCAGACTTCTGTGCTCGTCATCGATTGTCCATAACAAACACCATGTTCAGGCATAAAGGTGTCCATATGTGCACTTGGCACCAGGACACCCTAGGCCGCAGCTCGATGATCGACTTGGTTGTCGTCTCATCTGATCTGCGGCCGCATGTTTTGGACACTCGGGTGAAGAGAGGGGCTGAGCTGTCCACTGACCACTACCTGGTGGTGAGTCGGCTCCGATGGTGGGGGAGGACGCCAGACAGACCTGGAAGGCCCAAACGTGTTGTGAGGGTCTGCTGGGAACGTCTGGCAGAGTCTCCTGTCAGAAGGAGCTTCAACTCACACCTCCGGCAGAACTTCGAACACGTCCCGGGGGAGGCGGGGGACATTGAGTCCGAATGGACCATGTTCCGCGCCTCCATTGTCGAGGCGGCTTACAGAAGGTGTGGCCGCAAGGTGGTCGGTGCCTGTTGCGGCGGCAACTCCCGAACCCGCTGGTGGACACCGGCAGTAAGGGATGCTGTCAGACTGAAGAAGGAGTCCTATCAGGTATTTTTGGCCTGTGGGACCCCTGAAGTAGCTGATAGGTATCGGCACCCAAACTCGGGTGTGGGAGGAGTTTGCAATTCTGGTCCACCATCCGGCGTCTCGGGGGGGGAGCGGTCTCCCACCAACACTGTTTACAGTGGGGATGGTGTTCTGCTGACCTCGACGTGGGACGTTTTTGGTCGATGGATGGAATACTTCTTAGACCTCCTCAATCCCACCGGCACGCCTTCCAATCTGGAAGCAGGGTTTGGGGACTTTGGGTTGGGCTCTCCGATCTCTGGTGCTGAGGTCACCGAGGTCGTTAAAAAGCTCCTCGGTGGCAAGGCTCCGGGGGTGGATGAGATTCGGCTGGAGTTCCTCAAGCCTCTGGATGTTGTGGGGCTGTGTTGGTTAACGCGGCTCTGCAATATTGCGTGGACATCGGGGGCAGTTCCCTTGGATTGGCAGACCGGGGTGGTGGTCCCCCTGTTTAAAAAGGGGGACCAGAGAGTGTGTTCCAATTACAGGGGGATCACACTTCTGAGCCTCCATGGTAAAGTCTATTCAGGTGTTCTGGAGAAGAGGGTCCGACGGATAGTCGAACCTCGGATCCAGGAGGAACAATGCGGTTTTCGTCCTGGCCGTGGTTCGCAGCCGAATGTGAAGCGGCTGGGATGAGAATCAGCATCTCCAAATCTGAGGCCATGGTCTTGAGCCAGAAAAGGGTGGGGTGCCTTCTCCGGGTCGGGGATGGGGTCCTTCCCTAAGTGGAGATGTTTAAGTATCTGGGGGTCTTGTTCACGAATGAGGGAAAACTGGAGCGGGAGATCGATAGACGGATTGGTGGGGCGTCTGCAGACATGAGGGCGCTGAGCCGAAAGGCGAAGCTCCCGATTTACTGGTCGATCTACGTTCCTACCCTCATCTATGGTCACGTACTCTGGGTGGTGACAGAAAGAACGAGATCACGGATACAAGCGGCTGAAATTAGTTTCCTCCGTAGAGTGTCTGGGCTCTCCCTTAGAGATAGGGTGAGAAGCTCAGTCATCCGGAGGGGGCTCAGAGTAGAGCCGCTGCTCCTCCACATCGAGAGGAGTCAGTTGAGGTGGCTCGGGCATCTGGTCAGGATGCCTCCTGGACGCCTCCCTGGTGAGGTGTTTCGGGCACGTCCCACCGGGAGGAGGCCCAGGGGACGACCCAGGGGACGCTGGAGGGACTAAGTCTCTCGGTTGGCCTGGGAGCGCCTTGGGATTCCTGCCGAGGAGCTGGACCAGGTAGCAGGGGAGAGGGAAGTCTGGGTCTCTTTGCTTAAGCTGCTGCCCCCGCGACCAGACCCCGGATAAGCGGAAGAAAATGGATGGATGGATGGATGGCTTTTCACTTGTGTGAACTCTCATGTGATAAATTAATGACTGTTTTGATCTGAAAGCTTTTTCACAGGTGTTACAGGGAAAAGGCTTCTCACCTGTGTGAATTCTCATGTGATAAGTCAAATAACTTTTTTGACTAAAACCTTTGCCACAAATCATACAAGAGAATGGCCTCTCACCTGTGTGAGTTCTCATGTGAGCTGTTAAATCTCTTTGTTTAATAAAGCGTTTCCCACATGTCGTACATAGAAAAGGCCTCTCATTTGTGTGAGTCTTCAAGTGATCTCTTAGGGTACTGCCATCCCTGAATGTTTTTCCACAGTTCTTGCATAAAAATGGTTTCTCACCTGTATGAACTCTCATGTGTTCATTCAATGAATTTTTAGTTCTAAAAGTTTTTTTACAGGTATTACAGGAAAAATGTCTTTCATCTGTGTGAACTCTCATATGACTATTCAACGACGTTTTATCTGTGAAAGTTTTTTCACAGGTATTACAGGGAAAAGGCCTTTCATCTGTGTGAACTCTCATATGATGAGTCAAACCAGAACGCTCAGTAAAACCTTTGCCACAAATTGTACAAGAGAAAGGCTTCTCACCTGTGTGGATTCTGACATGGTTTTTAAAAAGAGATTTTGTCATGAAGCTTTTTCCACAGGACAGACATTTAAAAGGCTTCTCACCTTGGTGGGTCTTCATGTGTTCATTCAATGACTGTTTAGATCTGAACGCTTTTTCACAGGTGTTACAGGGAAAAGGCCTTTCACCTGTGTGAACTCTCATGTGATAAGTCAAATTTAGTTTCTGAGTAAAACATTTGCCACAAATTGTACACAGGAAAGGCTTCTCACCTGTGTGAACTCTCATGTGATAAGTCAAAGCAGCTTTAGTAGTAACACTTTTGCCACAAACTGTACAGTAGAAAGGATTCTCACCTGTGTGAACTCTCATGTGACTAGTCAAATGACCGTTTTGACTAAAGACTTTGCCACAAATTGTACAGGAGAAAGGTTTCTCACCTGTGTGAATTCTGACATGCCTATCCAAGTTAGTTTTTTTACTGAAGCTTTTTCCACAGGACAGACATTTAAAAGGCTTCTCACCTGTGTGAAAACTCATGTGTTCATTCAATGACCGTTTTGATCTGAACGTTTTTTCACAGGTATTACAGGGAAAAGGCCTTTCATCTGTGTGAACTCTCATGTGACGAGTCAAATTACCTTTGAAAGTGAAACATTTGCCACACATTGTACAAGAGAAAGGCTTCTCACCTGTGTGAATTCTGACGTGCCCATCAAAGGCAGATTTTGTATTGAACCTTTTTCCACAGGTCAGACACTTGAAACACTTCTTACCTGTGTGATTTTTCAAGTGTAATATCAACTTACATTTTTGGGTAAAAAAATCACCACAAATTTGACAACAATACAAATAGTTTTCTGTGTGAAGTTTGTTCTTCCTTTTGGGTTCTGAATTGTTCTGCTTCATAGTTTTCTGACTTCTCTTATCCTGTTTCGGCCTTTTATCTCGCTTTGATCCTGAGTTTTTATGATGATTTCCTTCTTGATCCTGGTTCTCAGTTTCATTGGAGTCCTGAGAGATGACTTGGTTCTTGATTGATTCTGGTTTAATGTGGTAATTTTCCACAAGAGTAGGAGTCACCATGAATGTATCTTCAGTCTCCAGCTCCACTTCAAGCTGCTCCTCATGCTCACCTATGCAGAGATGTAATGCTTCCTCTTTTATCCAGGGATGTTCTGGCTCTTGCTGCTCTTCTTTCAACTGCAGAGGTTCTGGTTCCTTCTGGTCCAAACTGGAATCACTCTCCTGTTTACAGAGCTGCTGGTCAGAGAAAACCTCCTCTTTCCAAACATAATCCAGTTGATGGTCTGGAAAACAAACACAGGAGAAAGACTTTCTATTGGAGGTTCAATCATAACATGAATATAAAAAAGCTCTGAAAAGTCTTCAGTCCTAATATTACCTAAATCTGAATGTGAAACTGAATTCTAACAGAGTCAAACATCAAAACTGTATTTCAGTCAAATGGGCTATGAAAGAAAATCTTTCCAGGAATTTCTATGCAGTTTTATATCTTGAAAAATAAAATCAAGTAAGCATCACATTCTCAATGAGAATAAAATTATTTCAGTAAATTAATGTCTTGGAAGGGTTTGGTTTGAGCTAAAGCAATCTGGGCTCCCTTAAAACCTTAACAGTAACCCCAAATTTACACCGGATGCGTTTGCGGCGGGTTACAGCAGCGGCGCTGGCTCCTCAGCAAACAAAATCCATTACAGTCTATGTTTTTTTTGTACATCAAATGTGCTGCGGTGCGTTTCAGACGTGTCCCAGATGCGTCTCGCCGCACTGATCCGCTAAAGACTGAGTTCTATTTCTGACGAGACATGCTTCCAAAACAACTTCCAAGCTCCAACGGTTAACATAGGGCTAAACAGGAAAGCACCCACGGTATCAGTGTAAATCATCCGGTAAATTTCAAAATAAAAGACGTGCAAATTTGCGAGAGCTGAACTATGTAAACATGACTTAATTACCGGTGACCAAAGGGATAGTTTGCTCCCTGCATCTTTTTGAGGAAATTATCAGTGTTTTTTTCAGCATAAACAAGGTTTTTATCCTGGCAGTGGAGGATTATATGCGACACCACACTTCCTATTTACAGGTCTGTGTACACAGACCTGTGCATCTGTGCATAAATGCATGGAGTAGCAACAATGAAATGTTTGAACATCTTGCAATGAAGAGACGGCCTACAAGTTAATCACCCTGTTGATACTGAATCTGCTTTTGAATGCAAGCACAAGGCTTGAACGATGCCCTGAAGGTGTTTGCAGCGGACTGTGAGTCTTCATTAAACTTTGTAGCATTGCCCTCCGAGAAGAATGCTGCAGCATCCAAGCAGAAAACAAGTGCTGGGAGCACAAGTGGATGTTGGATCTGCGCTGGTAAGAAACTATGCATTAGGTTTTAAAAGTGGTGGGGACAAAACTGTCGTTTATAAATATTGTTGAGGAAAATATGGGCCTGGCTAAAATGAGGCCTTAGTGCAGTGGTTCCCATACTGTTTCTGCTGGGCCACCCTTTGGTTTAAAAGAAAATGTTAAACCCTCCCCCACCCCCCAAGTGTAATTATTACTTATTAATTTATCATTTAATTAGTATTTTATAAAATTGCTTTGAATACATTTTTAATGCATCTCTGTGCACAACTGGTTTAAAACAAAGGACTCAGAGGGAAAAAAAATCTATTGTAAAGGTTGTTATGCAAAACTGAGGTCTTTAATCAACTTTTCAATAACAGGTGTGAGCCTGCTGTGATGTCACTTCATCTGTCAGGTGGAGGTGTGTGTTTGTGTCCTGCGTCACAGAATGTGGTTCACTGAACATTGCGTTCAGAAAAATCCCGATATATGAAAGTGTCATAAAAAATTTGTTACAGTAATATTTGTGGCCAAGATCACTGCCCTCTTCCTTCAAGAAGATGCAAATCTCATCTCGCAGTTTAAAGACCCTGGACAGCACCTTCCCATATGACCGTTTATGGGACTCGCTATGAAACAGAATGTCTGTCGGAGCCCATTTTTTTCCTGCACAGTATCACCATAATCGGGGCCTTGACAGGTTGTGTTTTTATGTAGGTGACTGTCCCGAAGACATCGATCATGACATCATTCAGCTCGGGTCTCGGCTGTTTAGACGCCAGTGCGTCACGTTGTATAATACAGCGTGTGCATTGCGATATTGGGGGAGAAGCACTTCATGAATGCCTGCAGCCCTCCTAGTTTCCCAGCCATAGTTGTTGCCCCATCTGTACAGATTTCTACAAAGTTCCTATACATCTTTTGACATCTCATAAATGCACATATTGGACAGAGGAATGACCCGTAGTTTTCTGGCCTCTGTTATGAATCATAGATGGAACCATGTCCACAGCGCAGGGAAGTATATAATCCCCCGCAGTTGTGTGCAGTTTTTCACACTGTGCCACTATGGACAAAACTTTATATGAGGTCATTGAGCATTTGCAGGTGTTTGGTGGAACAAAACCAAAGGTAAGATATGCTTTGTCGTATTTTCTTCTCTTTGGCTTGGAAGGAAGTTGGTTTAGAAGCTTATTTGGCGATGTTTTATAATCTGCTTTGCATTTATGTGGGAGCCTCATCAGTTATATTAGCTTTTATATTTTATCCATTCATACCACGCACCCCCCCACTTTGGGAACCACTGCCTCAGTTGATGGTTGGAGGAATGTTTTTATCTAATTTGTTAAGCATGTAATTCTGGCATGCTTCCACTATAGAATAATCAGATTTGTAGAGTCTAAAACCGCGTTCACACCGCCCAAAACGTCAACACCTAGAGCGGCAAGATTACATGTTACGGTTGAGGCCGTCAGAGGGCCCTCAAAGTCTCCTTGCTTTGTGTGCTTTTCCCGCAGAAAGTTTTGAAACGTTTGCCAATTTAAAAGCTTAAAAGCGGCAAAAGCCAGCAACGCAGAAGTTGAGCAAGCTGAACTTTCGGCGTCGTCCCCCGAGTGTCAACCAATCAGAGCGTCTCACTGCAGTGACGTCACTACACATTTAAGGTAGCGCTGAAAGTGAACCTCAATCCATACGCAGCTCCTAGAGCAAATGGTTAAACTCTCTAAACTCAGAACGCCTCTCAAGAATGGGCTGTATCCACAAACGGCGCTGATGTACCCGACGTCGACAACGTTCTCTAGCTTTATTTAGCAAAAAAAGCAAAGCCACTCTCTCGATATGATCCGCCATTGTTTAAAACATCCGGCAACAGAGGAAGCCCCGCACAAGCTCTCTTTTTTTGCACAGCAAGCGGCTGGCTTTGCAAACTTCAGGCATAAAAATGTATATGCTTCAAACTAGTCGCTTTGTGAGCGTTTTTTGATGGCGACAAAGCGTGCGGTGTGAACGCTGCATAACAGTCCCTCCAGGATTTTTGGATGTTGTGAACGCAAATTCAGCCAATCCTTGCGAATTCTGCATGTCTCGCAATTTTATCCAGTCATCGCAACCTTTATGCATATTTGACCGATTGCGATGCTACTTCTCATGATTTTATATCTGACACCATCACATATCCAGTTTCTTATGTGAGAGAGAGCGAGAGTGAACTATGTGGCATTTGCCAACAAAAATCTCTGCCAAGGACCGCGCTGTAGGCTGCAGTTTCGTAATTCTCCACATGAAAGTGGAGGTAAATCATTTTGTACTCCATGCAATATGGATGTTGTTGAGTGACAAAACATCATTTTGACAACTTGCATCCTTGACCACTTGGTACAGAAATTTTTAACTTTACACACAGCACAAAGTACAGGTAAAAAAAACAGATTCCCATGAAAGCAGCTGATCATCATCTCAAACCTGTACACTGTACTCCATACATCTCGCGATCCAGGAACTGACAGTGAGTCTGTGCTGTTCTTTTCTTTTTGTGTTCAAGAAATAAGCTTCAACTTGAAGAGTGTAACTGGACAGTCACGTTTCAAGTGCACTTATTACGCAATTTTCAGACTATAAGCCGCTACGTTTTTCACACGCATTGGACCCTGTGGCCTATACAACAATGTGGAAAATTTATAGATTTTCTTACTGGCTAAAGGCCTCGGGGGGTCACAATAGCAGGAAGCGCATCTTGCTGTGCTGTGTGTCTGCTTGTGTACGTGAGTAAGGCATCTTCCTTTAGAGAAGATCTTTGTAAGGCTACTGCTACAGTTCAGGTGATTAGTACCTCTCGCTGTTGCGCTCATATTGTTTGCTAGCTGCTACCAGTCGTCAGTAGCTCTCTTCTGCTTTGAAAGGAAGGCCGCCTGACCTCACAGTGGTTCCAAATATAAGTCGCCTCAGTGCCTGACAGTTTGAGATATTCATAACAATAATTTTCTTATCCACAACAAGCGCTGCCACAAATGATTATTTTGATAATCGACTAATCACAGATTATTTTGTTGATGCGTCGACTTATCGGATCCCCTCTAAATTGTATCTTATCGCAGCAGCTTCTTTAAAGGGACTCTAAGGAAGTTGGAATGTTTTTGCTCGCGATTGCCCCATCAGGCCAAACGTGTTACTGCAGCCATATTTTTAAGCTCGTGCATGAGGCGCGCATGTTGTACGTGCACTCGCAAGCGATACCTCACAACTGGTGAGTCAATACGGTACTCGACAGTATATAGCTTTGCAGGGATGACTTCGACTGAGGTAAATCATGAATGTGATGTAAGATATTTAGACTAAATCAGTTTTAGTGTATTTGTAGGATGTGATACGTGGGGAAAGTTACAGCAAAGTGAATCGAGTGAAGAAGCCAAATAATAAGGCTAAATGAATGACTCACATTAGACGGATAATTAAAAAAAATAAAAACACTCGTACATTTTGAATGCATAAACTACTTAATCCCAATGGTAGGCAATAATCATTTTACTAGTTTGTACTTTACAAGAATAAGCCAGTTAGTAGGATAAAAATATCTACCCTTACATTTCCTCGGACCGATGCAATTATTGTAGTAGCTTAATGGAAAAGTTATAAAATGGTTTTAAACGACAAGTCCTGTTCAATTGTTTCCCCCCCCCCCCCCCACTACTTATAACTACAGTATGTTTTATATTCAAATTAATGACTTAGAAATGGATTTCCTCTACTCCTAATTATTTTGTGATGTTATTGATGTAATTTGTTTTTCACTCTATGAAATAACTGAATTTGCCTAGAAATCCATGTTTAGGTCTGTCTTATGACAATTTTAAAATCAGATGTTACTCAGTACTCAAGCAGCCTGTTTACCAAAACGTTTTTCAGCCTTATTTGAATAGCATGTTGGATGGATACCTTTACTCAAGTAAAAAATATTTTGAGCTCCTGCCACTATTACTTGAGTACAACTTTGTGTACTTTACCCAAATCGGTTCATATTTTTCATCTAGGTAAAATAAGTATTAGCAACATTGTTTATGTCATTGTAAATACAGCACCATCACCAAAACATTTGATGGCTTCTTTTCAGTGATGTTTTTATAAAACATGCATTCCATTACATTTACATGTAAACCTTGATACTTCTCCTTTGAGGAATCCAGTCCAAATGTTTCTTCTGAAGTCTCTGAGGAGAGCAGTGACTCTGAATGGGGTAGAGGGAGAGCAGCTAGAGGAGCAGGGAGAGGAGCAGGGAGAGGAGCAAGGAGAGGAGCAGCAAGAGGGAGAAGCAGAAATGAAGGTTCAGCCACGGGCCGGAGGAGAAGCCAGGCTAGAGGATGAAGAGCAGGACCTATCAGTGAGGAGGACAGGGAACGGGTTGCTCAGCTGTCTGCTGACAGAACAGCAGAGTTACAGGTATGTCTTGCGAAGAAAACTACAATATGTCATAATCATAAGTATTATTAAATTAAGTTTTGGATTCAATTTTCAGGCACAGCTGCAACAACTAAATCCTGAGGAGAAAGATGTCCTTCAGATGGTAGTAACACGTCAGCCAGGAGTTTTACTGGACATTATGGAGTATAGACAGGCCGCACCAGGACATCCTCCATCACACCAGGGTCAGCCAGCTTGGTGCACTTGCTCCAACTGCCGACTGATGCCTACAGACCTTGAAAATAAGTGCTGTGGACAGGATCCCGAAGGGTGTCTGAGCAGACGTGCGCATTTTAACTTTTTCTGCTTGGATGAGGGAATCTTGCGTTTGGCTCGGCAGACGTGGAATGACGTGTTGGCTCTGCGTGACAGCCAAGACCCTGGAACCGATCACAGGAAGTATCGTTACTCTGCCTACAGACAGTACACCATTTGGCAACACGGACGTCTTGGCGGAGGCAACCGGCATGTGATTCCGTCATATTGTGTTTGGAGGATCAGAGACAAATATCCCGACCCTTTTGGGGTTTACGTGGGTTTCAAAGAAGCCCCATTCCGCACAAACTAAAAATCATGACCACCTCAGATATACTTTTTACTTTTATTGTTATTTTAGTCAAACTTTTTTCATACAAGTTATTAGATTTAGAAAAATAAAATTTGCTGTGTTCAGCTTTGAATCTCGTCAGCCTCTGTTTATGGATCACATATCCAGTCCTGGTGGCGAAAAAAAACACAGGAAAATTAGAATTATTTAATTTTATTCAACCAAAATGGAGAGGGCATATGGTTATCATTACCTGTCCTCTGCGTTGCTGTGTTTGCACCAACTCAGCTGTAGGAGGAGGGATGATCCCGGAGAGAGGACCCAGGGCCCTGGGGTCGTCTGCCTGAATTCTTCTCCTTTTTGGTAGTCCCCCTGCTGAGCTGAGGCGCTTCTGCAGTATTCTTGTCTGCAGCTCTGGGATGTAGCCGTAGTCCTTGTTCTCCTTCACAGTGTGAACAGTGCAACGCTGCGAGTTTTTGCTGTACACTCGTTTGTGTCTAAGAAAACAAAAAGTAGACAGATGATGAAGTTAGCAAATTCCTGGTAAAGTAGTTGAATTCTTTTTTCACCAATAGGTCACAACAAGTAATGATAAATCATGCTTTGTCCACAGCAAAGGAAAATAACACATAAGTGCCATAAGCAACTATAATTTTTCCTGTCCTTGTCACATTGTACACAAACCGTTCTGTATGATGTATAGTATTTTTATGTTTTACCCTGGCACTACAAGCCATCTAATCCAATAAGGGGAAATAAAATATTTATTGAAGCTAAACATTAGCAGTATCTCTCAAACGTTGTACAGTGGGTACCACCAGAGAACATGTTGATTTATCCAAGTACCAACCATCAGGACCAACCTAACATACAGTAGAGAAGGCTTACCCTTTTTACTATAGACAGTTAACAAAGGAAGCTTATTTACTCCTAATTACGAGTATTTATTGATGATTGTTGCCTGCCACAGCTACACTGTGTGTGAATTATACATTTTTAAATTAATTTTATATTCCAATAATATTTAGAATATTCCTCCAAGTACCACTGGTGGTACTTGTACCACAGTTTGAAAATCATGTCAAAGCAACAAAGTATGACTTACTTTACTTTGCCTTTGCTGTTCACTTGCACTGGGCGATGGTTGTGGTGGTTGTAGTCCAATGCAGCGAATAATGTTCTTGCTTCATAGACGGCAAACAAAAAATGCAAATCGTTTCCCTGCGTACATCAGTATGTGGTTTTGGAAAGACTCCAGCGTAGAAGTGGTTCTGCAAATAAAAAAACAAAAAACAAAAGTCAATGTCTGTAGAACAAATACATTCTACCTTACTGCAATATATATATATATATATATATATATATATATATATATATATATATATATATATATTACAGGTAGATTACAGGCATGTCTGGAAGACATAAAAGCATGGATGACCCTAAACTTTATGCTTTTAAATTCTGACAAAACAGAAGTTGCTGTCTTTGGACCAAAAGTTCTTAAACAGAAACTGATTAGTCAATCACTTCATCTGGATGGCATTAAATTGGCCCCCAGTAATAATGTAAAGAACCTCGGCGTTATTTTTGACCAAGACTTGACATTTAAATCCCATATTAAACAGGTTTCTAGGATTTCTTTCTTTCATCTCCGGAATATTGCTAAAATTAGAAACATCCTGTCCAGGAGTGATGCTGAGAAACTAGTCCATGCATTTGTTACCTCAAGGCTGGACTAGTGTAATTCTTTACTATCAGGAAGTCCACAAAATGCCATTAAAGGCCTTCAGTTGATCCAAAATGCGGCAGCAAGAGTTCTGATGAATATTAAAAAGAGAGATCACATTTCTCCTGTTTTAGCTTCCCTTCATTGGCTCCCTGTTAAATCCAGAATAGAATTTAAGATCCTTCTTCTTACATACAAAGCCCTTAATAATCAAGCTCCATCATACATCAGAGATCAAATTGTTCCATATGTTCCTAACAGAGCACTTCGCTCTCAGACTGCAGGTTTACTTGTAGTTCCTAGGATCTCTAAAAGTAGAATGGGAGGCAGATCTTTTAGTTATCAGGCTCCTCTCCTGTGGAACCAGCTCCCAGCTTTAGTCCGTGAGGCAGACACTCTGTTTACTTTTAAGGCCAGGCTTAAAACTTTCCTTTTTGATAAAGCTTATAGTTAGAGTGGCTAAGGTCATCCTGAGCTATCTCTGTAGTTATGCTGCTATAGGCTTAGACTGCTGGAGGACAGACTTACCAATTTTCTTCACTCTGCTACTCCCTTTTCTCCTACGACTCTCCAGTTGTATTACAGTACATTCTGTTATTTCGACTGTTAACTTTGTTTTCTCTCAGTGTTTTTCTCCCCATCGAAGATATACCTGGTCTGGTATCCTGCTTGGCTGCAATGCCCTGTTGGACGGGGGGCATCGACTGGGATGATCCTCTCAGTAACTGAACATCCACTGTGTCCTGTTATCAACTTTTTACTTTCTGTAAAATAGAAAGTTCTCTTATATCAGATCTTCTGTTCCTTGTGTGTCTCTGCTCTGTCTTCTCAAACCCCCAGACGGTCGTGGCAGATGGCCGCTCCTACTGAGCCTGGTTCTGTTGGAGGTTTCTTCCTCTCCACTGTCGCTACATGCTTGCTCAGTATGAGGGATTGCTGAAGGATTGCTGTGGTTGGAAATCTGCCCAACCTCACGCCAATGACTGACGCAATCTGCTGGGATTCCTTAAATAGGAAACTTTTTAACTGATTGGAATGTTTGTATAATTGTATTGAAATGACTTCTTGTTAAGTGCCTTGAGATGACATCTGTTGTGAATTGGCGGTATATAAATAAACTGAATTTATATATATATATATATATATATATATATATATAAATAAACACACAGTTTGTGGAAGGGATGCAACGATAAAGATGCTGTTATTGAGGTGACAATTACATCGTCAAACAGAGCAGAAACTACCAAATGTGTTCAAGTTAGTTCCCTTGTGTATGTGTTAGATGTGTCTGTATTGGTACTCTGTGTCTAAAATAATTCAGATCTACGTATTGTAATCTTTATTGTTCAGGAAAAAAGTGTCACTGCGTTCTCCGTTAATCTGTGGAATTATTAAGACAGTTAGATTACATTACATCATGTCACTAACATCTTATCGAAAGGTGAGTAACTTCTCAAAATTCTTCAGCCACCGCTCGTTCAGGACAATCTGTGACAACGCTACATGTGCAGCAGACCCAGAAAGAATCAGCTCTTTGCCTGGTCTCTCCCCCAAAGGACCATGAAAGCACCTGCCAAAGGCCCATTCATCCTCTCCACTCACGTGGTGAAGTACACCACTCCACACATTCTAAAGATACACAACATAAAAAAACCATGTCAGCAAATATAAAAAAACAGATTAGCAGAGAAATGTATACATGAACTTACAAACCATAAACTCATCTCTGGTGCTTGTGTGCTGACAAGCATACCAAAAATGGTTAATTATGTCCTTGATCCATCCAAGTATAGGCTTTAGTCCAGAAACCATTCCAGCCTTTTGGAGGACAAAAAGAAGTAATTAAAATAAAGTCTGAACAAGCCTGGGTTAGTTCAATTGTAATACAATTTGACATACAGCATGAAGTTTCTTTGTTAGATTTTTTGAAGCGTGCCAGACGTCAAGCGAATGGGTAATACTATGATCTCTATTTGCACATGAGCATCAGTAACAATCTCTTTGATGTTTAACTCCTTTGTGAGATTGTCAAAGGTCTCTATAAAGGCAGCCTTCTCCATGGCACTACTTTTACGCCCAACACATCTTTTGTCCACATTGACAACACTGATGATGTCCATGGTGTCTAGGTCCATTGTTGTGTACGTACAGCACATTGCAGAGTGACCTTTTGGAAGAACATACAGAAAATAGAAAAATTATTAAAACGACATATCTTAAAAGAGCTAAATTATTTCCACTAGCTTTTGAAGAGCTTTTTCATTACCAGGCGAGTCCATCCTTCCGTCAGCTATAAAAGAAATAGAGACATTTAGGCATACAACGAATATGAGGCTTAGATACTTTCTAGCTATACTTACATATTATCTATCCTTACTTACCAAGAGCAACCACATGGTATTTTGACTGTAATTTTTGGATTATGGCATTCCTCTTCTCCTCCCAATACTCCCGTATTGATTTTATACAGTAGGTACCCTGGATTGAAAAGAAGGTTGGAGATGCCACCCTGCCCATGTTCATGAATCTGAACAGCAGAGCAATCTTAGAAGAAGTTATTCCCTGACAGCAGAATGTTGTTGACAGCATGAAATCTCCTCCTTGCATCCCATGTTTCAGAATTGGCTGGCTGTTCCAACTCCACAGTTTATGTCCACGTTGGCAAAACTATATATAAAAAAAAAAAACGAAAAAAAATATTTAAAAGGGTGCTTTACACAGATTTTACATTCATAAAATTTTAGCTCTTCCTGTGGTAACGTGTGGCAAGAATTACATATTTAACTCACCCAATCCAAAATCAGAGCTGTACCTCGTGGACGTGACTTTACATGAAAAGGTGGACGGGCATCACAATCAGCGCCTGTGTTGCGGTCACTGTAGTGGCATTTACTGAGAGGCAGTTGGAGGAAATTGGCCATCTGGAGCAAACTTTTGCAGTACGCAATGCACGCTTGCTGGTTTATAAGATCGCGTTGCACAAGCACGCTGTCATGTTTTGGGAAAATGGGAATGGATGAGTCAGACAGTTCTTCAGGATCATTTTCGAATTCTTCCTCAACACATTCAGCGATGTCAAATACAGCTTCATCCAGGCCAATACTAGGAAGTTGATCAACCACATCCTGTGATGCACCACTATTGTAAAAGAAAAATGCATTTTATACAATCAGAGAGTGCAAAGTGAGAGAGGAGATTTTACAATGATAATAAAAAACTGCCAAATACAAAACGTACCGTAATGAGATTGGAGGTACATAATCTGAATCGTATGGGTCTAAAGCTCCTTCCAAATCAAGCTCAATTCTGGAAAAACAAAATAACACCAAAATATGAAAATATGTACACATAAATATGCATAGAGAATTTCAAAAAGAGTAATTGGTTACTTACACACTGTTTTCAAAACTATTGGCTTGTTTCTCATCAAAAGCATCATCCTCTAGCTCAATTGATTTGATGCTAAAAAATTTTTAAAAATTAGAGCCTACATCAGTAACAAAACATAGGGTAACTTTCATCATAATGTAAAAGCCATGCAGTTTACCTTGCTTCCAATAATTCTATTTCTTTGTCTTCTTTTAGAGGTTGAACTCCTGCAACCTGGAAGTCATCCCTGTAGATAAGAAAGAGGATTTATTTTATGTTATGTGGAGACAATAACCTGGAACAGGAGTTTCATGTTGTTTACAAGTAAAATTACCTATCGGACTCCCCTGCAGTGACTGAACTGGGGGGATGGGTCCCTCCAAAAACTGCTTGAGATGGCCGATGGGGTGTTGATGTGACTGGTGCTTCCGATGCTGTGTGCTTCTCAAAACTAAAACAACACAGCCACTTTTACTGCTCCAATCATAATATACACATGTTTACAAATGACAATCAATAATATACACACTTTATTTGATTAGCAACACAGTTTTACTAAGTTTAGATAGACAATTTAGTTCTTTCTCAAAATTCCCAACAACTTAGCTAATCAATGTAATCAGCTGTGAGCACACCAGACAAGCCGCATAAAAAAAGTGTTCATATTAATGGCAATGTACCGAAACCCTCGCTTTGAAATCAATTTACTACGCTTTTCCCCACACGTATTTAGTTAAGAATTCTTACCTTTCAAGTAAAAATAACGCCAGCTGCGGGTCTCTTGTCAGCCGAGTGATTCTTTCAGTATTTTCCACTTCTCAAACGCGGCGCCGATATTTACTCTTGTTTTTTGCCTACGTCGATCCGATTCCAGTTTCACCCTCTTTGCCGCACTGGAATACACTCTGGTTTTATTATGGGTATGGGGTCTTGTAGAGTAATTTTACGGTTTAAGAGCACCCGACAGGTTTTTCGACTCTACACAACAAATCACCACTGGCATAGGACTGACTATGTTTAGTTCAATATTTATCAAGATTACATTTAAGCTCATATAGGTGTTAGCATATTCCCACTATTTCTTGTTTTTCATTCATCATTCACAGGTATATATGTTACAAACATTTAAAGGTTGTTAATTAGCCTAATTAGCTTTTTGGTGCCCTTAGAGAGCAGCACAGGGGGGAAGGTTGTGGTAAATGATGAATGTCCAAAATGCTCGGGTCACTCTGACACGATAAATTACAGCTAGCAGAACATGTGCCCTCGGAGAGTGGTGTGTTGATACGTTGTTATTGAGAGGAAACATCTGAATACTGTTGGACAGTTCTTACTTTCCTTAGTGTCTCAGGGTAACACGGTGGATGGCAGCAATTCTATCTCTAACCCTTCAGAAATTGATGGTCTGGTTCACAGCGTTACGTCCTCATTGTGTTTGGCATTAGATAGTGTAGCCCCCTTAAAAAAGAAAGTGGCTAGCCATAGGAGGCTGACTCCTTGGTTTAACGCAGAGTTGCGTACTTTAAAGCAGAATACTAGGAAGTTGGAGAGAAAATGGCGCTCTACACATCTAGAGGATTCCTATTTAACCTGGAATAACCATCTACTGCTGTATAAAAAGACCCTTCAACAAGCTAGAACTGCCTATTTTTCATAATTATTAGAGGCGAATAAAAACAATCCTAGGTTTCTTTTTAGTACAGTTGCCAAACTTACACAGAGTCATAGCTCTGTTCAGCCAACTATTCCCCCAGCTCTTAGCAGTGATGATTTTATGGGATTCTTCATAAATAAAATTATTTCTATTAAAAATAAAATCATTGGCATCCTCCCAAACATGATTACTTCTTCCTCAGTAAATGAGGCAGCATCGGAAAGAACCATCGGAAAGAACTGTAGAACCTCATTTGTGCTTAGGCTGTTTTGATTCAGTCGAGCTTTCGGAATTATCAAAAATATTGGCCTCATCTAAACCTTCAACTTGTATGTTGGACCCAATCCCAACCAAATTATTTAAAGAAGTGTTCCATTTGGTTCCTTGCCACATTTTGGATATGATGAATCTATCCTTAGTAAACGGATACATACCACAGGAATTTAAAATAGCTGTAATTAAACCTTTACTCAAGAAACCTTCCCTTGATCAAGATGACATAGTGAATTACAGACCTATATCTAACCTTCCTTTCTTATCCAAAGTCCTTGAGAAAATAGTTGCTAATCAAGTTTGTGAGCATTTAAACAATGACGAGCTGTTTGAAGAGTTTCAGTCAGGTTTTAGAGCTCATCATAGCACTGAAACAGCACTGGTGAAGGTTACAAATGATATTCTCATGGCCTCAGATAATGGACCTGTGTCTGTTCTGGTTTTGTTAGATCTTCAGTGCTGCTTTTGACACAGTCGATCATAATTTTCTCTTAGAAAGGCTTGAACATGTTGCAGGGATCAAAGGAACAGCAACAGGCTGGTTTAAATCATATTTGTCTGATAGATTCCAGTTTGTTCATCTAAATGATCAATCTTCTTCACTCTCAAGGGTTACTTGTGGAGTTCCACAGGGTTCTGTGCTTGGACCAATTCTGTTCACCATATATATGCTCCCAATTGGTAGAATCATTAGACAGCATGGGATAAACTTCCACAGCTATTCAGATGATACACAACAATATTTATCTATAAATCCTGATGAACCCAGTCAGTTAGGTAGATTACAGTCATGTCTGGAAGACATAAAAACATGGATGAATCTAAACTTTTTGCTTTTAAATTCTAACAAAACAGACGTTGCTGTCTTTGGACCAGAAGTTCTTAAACAGAAACTGATTAGTCAATCACTTCATCTGGATGGCATTAAATTGGCCCCCAGTAATAACGTAAAGAACCTCGGCATAATTTTTGACAAAGACTTGACATTTAAATCCCATATTAAACAGGTTTCTAGGATTTCCTTCTTTCACCTCCGGAATATTGCTAAAATTACAAACATCCTGTCCAGGAGTGATGCTGAGAAACTAGTCCATGCATTTGTTACCTCAAGGCTGGACTAGTGTAATTCTTTACTATCAGGTAGTCCACAAAATGCCATTAAAAGCCTTCAGTTGATCCAAAATGCGGCAGCAAGAGTTCTGATGAATATTAAAAAGATAGATCACATTTCTCCTGTTTTAGCTTCCCTTCATTGGCTCCCTGTTAAATCCAGAATAGAATTTAGGATCCTTCTTCTTACATACAAAGCCCTTAATAATCTAGCTCCATCATACATCAGAGATCTAATTGTTCCTTATGTTCCTAACAGAGCACTTTGCTCTCAGACTGCAGGTTTACTTGTAGTTCCTAGGATTTCTAAAAGTAGAATGGGAGGCAGATCTTTTAGTTATCAGGCTCCTCTCCTGTGGAACCAGCTCCCAGCTTTAGTCCGTGAGGCAGACACTCTGTTTACTTTTAAGGTCAGGCTTAAAACTTTCCTTTTTAATAAAGCTTATAGTTAGAGTGGCTTAGGTCATCCTGAGCTATCTCTGTAGTTATGCTGCTATAGGCTTAGACTGCTGGAGGACAGACTTATCAATTTTCTTCACTCTGCTACTTCCTTTTCTCCTACGACTCTCCAGTTGTATTACAGTACATTCTGTTATTTCGACTGTTAACTTTGTTTTCTCTCAGTGTTTTTCTCTCCATCGAAGATATACCTGGTCTGGTATCCTGCTTGGCTGCAATGACCTGTTGGACGGGGGGCATCGACTGGGATGATCATCCCAGTAACTGAACATCCACTGTGTCCTGTTATCAACTTTTTACTTTCTGTAACATAGAAAGTTCTCTTATATCAGATCTTCTGTACCTTCTGTGTCTCTGCTCTGTCTTCTCAAACCCCCAGACGGTCGTGGCAGATGGCCGCTCCTACTGAGCCTGGTTCTGTTGGAGGTTTCTTTCTGTTAAAGGGGAGTTTTTCCTCTCCACCGTCGCTACATGCTTGCTCAGTATGAGGGATTGCTGAAGGATTGCTGTGGTTGGAAAGTCTGCATCAACGGGGCCCAACCTCACGCCAATGACTGACGCAATCTGCTGGGATTCCTTAAATAGGAAACTTTTTAACTGATTGGAATGTTTGTATAAATGTATTGAAATTACTTCTTGTTAAGTGCCTTGAGATGAAATCTGTTGTGAATTGGCGCTATATAAATAAACTGAATTGAAAACTGAATTGAATTGATAAACTTTGTGTGATTACAACTATTTAAACAACTGATAACTGATCAGTGACAATAACAAAGTAAATAAGTATTTTCAGTAAAACGTTTATAGATGAAATCTAAAGAAAGCTGTTGTTTTAAAGGTCAGGGGTCATGTCATCACACAGATTGTAGCTCCGAGTAGATTAGGAGAAGCAGGGTCTGAAATTATGGACCATCTTAGTGTAAATTAAAATTTGACATTTTCAATAACTTCTAATTAAATCCAAACTAAATATTAACATGTTTAGAGGAATGTTTTTATCTCATTTCTCAAGCTTTCACTGTAGAATCAGGTTTGTATTGTCTAAGTATAAAATGTTGCTTCATCACTTCTAGTTTGACCCAGATACAAAAAAGCCGTATTATGGCCCTTTATTCAGCTTTCTTAGATCACAAAGTATGTTATAAAGATTATTCTATAAGTCTAGAACAACGTAGTCCCGGTTTCATGTGTCCTAATTTGGTAATTTTTAGATTAGAGCAGTTTAAAGACGCTGAGATTGTAAATATTAAGTGGAATCGCCCTTTAAGCTTTAGCCGCGGAAGCTACAATCGGAAGCCAACTATCCAGGCCAAATCTTCCTAAATAAACGATTTAAAACTTTAATCTGCATCCTGCATCATCATTAAATATTAGCATCGCTAGTTTTTCTTACCTATCCGGTGTAAGATGATCCGAGGTGTCCGGGTGAAATCCAGCAGTCTGCGGTGATCATCCATCTCTTCCTCGGACTTTTCTTTAAACTCTCTGAATGTTTCTTCAGCAGGAGTTAAATGATCGGTGATCAACTCTCGTTGCAGCTGGACTGAAGACTTTCTTACTGCAAACTCTCACATATTCAGCCCACAGACGATCAGTCTCTAGAGTGACTCCAAACAGAAGGAAAGCTAACGCTGCTAGCATCACATTCTTCTACTTTTGGTCTTTATTGGCGGTTGGCAAACAAGACACTAGATCATTATCGCCACCAACTGGTCTGTAGGGTAACCTACAGGACAAAATCATTTAATCCAAATGCGTTAGTCTAAGAAAATAAAAAATTATCTGACACATTTTAATTTGTATATTTATTATCTATTTCTGGATGTTTTTATGTCTGTTTTACTGAAGCTGCTATTTTCACTGATGTTTTAATTTCCCTTAACGCCATAATGTGGTCCCACATATAGTAATCATTAGGCAAGGCAATTTTATTTGTATAGCACACTTTCAACAACAGGGTAATTCAATGAGCTTTACATGATTTGGTGATAAAGAAAAATATAGAATATAAGAATTGGAAATCAAAAGCAGCAATTTAGCATGAAACACACATTACACATGATACACAAAGCTTGAAAAACTGCAATAGAGCAATAAAGCATGAACATGTATGATACATAAGACATTAATCGTTTACTCAAAGGCAATTCTAAACAGATGAGGTTTTAGTTTTGATTTAAAGCAGCTCAGTGTTTCAGCAGCGATAAGGGGAGCATAGAAACTGAAAGCTGCTTCTCCATGCTTAGTTCTGAGTCTAGGGATGTTTAATAGGCTAGAGTTGGAGGACCTGAGTGGTCTTGGTGGTTGGTACCGTGACAACAGGTCTTCAACATATTTTGGTGCTAAGCCATTCAATGATTTATAAACTAGTAAAAGTATTTTGAAGTCTATACTCTGAGCTACAGGGAGCCAGTGTAAGGACTTTAGAACTGGGGTGATGTGCTCTACTTTCCTGGTTAAGTCCAGTCCATCATATTTACAGTCTACAGTGTTTGTTGACTTTCTATTAAGATGTCTGGTCTGCTTTCTGAATGGTTTCCTTGTAAACTTACTAATGATAAACTGGAATTTGAAGAAATTACTGATCTTACTGGCTCTATGTCATGGACCTACTGAATGGCTAATAATGTCACAAGCATTATTAGCAAGAGTTGTGCGTGTGCCAGAACATGTATTAAGTGAAACTGTGTGAGATTTGAAAAACCTGGGGTCACACAACAAAATATTGTTTGTTCACATGAAAATATGCAGTCTCGTTAGTCTAACAGTACGCTCAGGTCAGGGGAACAAATATAAAGCCAAACTGTTTTTTAAACACAACTGCAGGAAAAGTGAGGGTGTTAAAACACCCACATCCCTCATGGTTGTAACGCCCATTTGAAACAACCTCTTGCGTCAAGTCACGCTTTACATTACAATGTCAGCAGGTGACTCTGAACCCATTCAAACCCTAAATAAATGCATTGACCAAATAAATGGTTGGAGGTGCCATAACTTTCTCCAGCTGAATAGAAACAAAACTGAAGTAATTATTTTTGGACCCAAAGAGGAAAGATCAACAGTCAGCACACAGCTTCAATTAATACATCTAGAAACTACTGATCAGGCAGGAAAACTTGGTGTAGTAATGGACTCAGACCTGAACCTCCAGGGTCACATAAAGGAAATAAGGTCAGCCTTCTATCACATAAAGAACATTTCTAGAATTAAAGGACTGATGTTGCAACAGGACCTAGAAAAACTCATCCATGCGTTTATCTTTAGTCAGATTGATTACTGCAACAGCATCTTCACAGGTCTGCCTAAAAAGTCAATCAGACAGCTGCAGCTGATCCAGAACGCTGCCGCTCTAGTCCTCAATAGAACCAGGAAAGTAGAGCACATCACCCCAGTTCTAAAGTCCTTACACTGGCTCCCTGTAGCTCAGAGAAAATACTTAAAAATACTCCTACTAGTTTATAAATCATTACTTGTCTTAGCATCAAAATATGTTGAAGACCTGTTGTCATGGTACCAACCCCCAAGACCACTCAGGTCCTCCAACTCTAGCCTACTAAACATCCCTAGACTCAGAACTAAACATGGAGAAGCCATGCTTCAGTTTCTATGCTCCCCTTATCTGGAAAAGACTTTCTGACGAGTGTAGAGCTGCTGAAACTCTGAACTGCTTTAAATCGAGACTAAAAACCCATCTGTTTAGAATGGCCTTAGAGTAAATGCTTGATGTCATATGTATGAAATGTGTTCATGCTCTCTTACTTTTTTGTGTATCATGTGTAACGTGTTTCTTTTGCTTTTAATTTCCATGGTTATTTTTATTTATTTTTTTAATCACCAAATCATGTAAAGCACCTTGAATTACCCTGCTGTTGAAAGTGTGCTATACAAAAGAAAATTGCCTTGCCTTGCCTTGCCTTGCCTTGCGCAGGCTGAAAACTTGCCATTGGTCCACAATGACAGAAAACAGATTGAACCACGTTGCTGATTTTAATGACCATTTCTAGCCAACAGCCTAATGGTGGCTTTCAGTGGTGTTTGAAAAACAAGACAAAACACGTATGGCTAGCAATTTTCATTGATTGAATAAAGATATGATTTTCAACACCTGTCAATACACTGGAGAGCATATAGTAATCAAACGATCCTGTTCCTAACTTTTATGGACAGGATCTCTAGGCGCAGCCAAGGCGTTGAGGGGATCCGTTTTGGTGGCCTCAGGATCGGGTCTCTGCTTTTTGCAGATGATGTGGTCCTGTTGGCTTCATCGGAGCGTGATCTACAGCTTTCGCTGGAGCTGTTCGCAGCCGAGTGTGAAGCGGCTGGGATGAGAATCAGCACCTCCAAATCCGAGGCCATGGTCTTGAGCCGGAAAAGGGTGGGGTGCCTCCTCCGGGTCAGGGATGGGGTCCTTCCCCAAGTGGAGGAGTTTAAGTATCTGGGGGTCTTGTTCACGAATGAGGGAAAAATGGAGCAGGAGATCGATAGACGGATTGGTGGGGCATCTGCAGTTATGCGGGCGCTCTACCGGTCTGTCGTGGTGAAGAGAGAGCTGAGCCAAAAGGCGAAGCTCTCGATTTACCGGTCGATCTACGTTCCTACCCTCATCTATGGTCACGAACTCTGGGTGGTGACCGAAAGAACGAGATCACGGATACAAGCGGCTGAAATGAGTTTCCTCCGCAGAGTGTCTGGGCTCTCCCTTAGAGATAGGGTGAGAAGCTAAGTCATCCGGAGGGGGCTCAGAGTAGAGCCGCTGCTTCTCCACATCGAGAGGAGTCAGTTGAGGTGGCTCGGGCATCTGGTCAGCATGCCTCCTGGACGCCTCCCTGGTGAGGTGTTTCAGGCACGTCTCACCGGGAGTAGGCCCAGGGGAAGGCCCAGGACACGCTGGAGGGACTATGTTTCTCAGCTGGCCTGGGAGCGCCTTGGGGTTCCTCCCGAGGAGCTGGAACAAGTGGCTGGGGAGAGGGAAGTCTGGGTCTCTTTGCTTAGGCTGCTGCCCCCGCGACCCGACCCCGGATAAGCGGAAGAAAATGGATGGATGGATAATAAATGAGATTGATTTTTCAACAGATTTTCTCTTCAACCACCTATGGAGCATGCAAAGTCTACTGTATCGTTCATCATTCAATTCAATTCAATTCAAATTCAATTCAAAAATACTTTATTGATCCCAGAGGGAAATTAAGTGTTGGTATAGCTCATATAATTAATTCTTTAAGGAGTTGTTATAGATGATGATAGCTGTGGGCAGGAAGGATTTCCTGTAGCGGTATGTATTGCAGCAAAACTGAAGAAGCCTCCGACTGAAAACGGTCTGTTGTTGTATAACTCTCTGATGAAGAGGATGCTCAGGGTTGTCCATAATTTTTTTGATTTTATGAAGAATCCTTCTTTGGATTATCATCTCCAGATGTTCCACAGTTGTCCCAAGAACAGAATCAGCCTTCTTTATCAGGTTGTTTAGCCTTTTTAAATCCCTGGTTCTGATGCTGCTACCCCAACAGATGACGGCTGAAGAGATTACACTCTGCACAACAGACATGTAAAAGATCTCCAGCATCTTGTTGCAAACCTTGAAGGACCTAAGCTTCCTCAAGAAGAACAGTCTGCTCTGTCCCTTCTTCTAGAAGGTTTCACTGTTGCGCCTCCAGTCCAGTCTGTTGTCAAGGTGAACTCCGAGGTATTTATACTCCTCAACCACCATCACTTCTTCTCCCATGATGGAAATAGTTTTTGACTTATCCCTTTTTCTTCTGAAATCTACAATCGTCTCCTTTGTTTTGTTCACATTCAAGGTGAGACGATTGTTTCCACACCTTGTCACAAAGCGGTCCACCAGCTCTCTGTATTCAGCTTCTTGTCCATCTCTGATACACCCGACAATTGCAGAGTCATCTGAGTATTTCTGCAGATGACAGGTCTCTGATTTGTACTGGAAATCTGAGGTGTACAGAGTGAAAATGAATGGTGAGAGTACGGTCCCCTGTGGTGCTCCTGTGCTGCTGACCACCTGGTTTGACACACAATTCTTCAGTCTCACAAATTGTGGTCTGTTGGTCAGGTAGTCATTGATCCAGGCGATTGTTGAGGGCTCCACCTGTGTCTTCAGGAGTTTCTGACAAAGCAAATCAGGCTGAATTGTGTTAAATGCACTGGAGAAATCAAAGAACATGATCCTCACGGTGGTGCCTGCTTTGTCCAGATGACAGTGGGTTGGTTGAAGTAGGTGGATGATGGCATCTTCAAATCCAACTCCACAGCAATAAGCAAACTGCAGTGGGTCCTGTTACGCTCTTGTTTGCTTACTCAGAGGTGCCAACAGGAGTCTCTCCAGGACCTTCATGATGTGGGATGTCAGGGCAACGGGTCTATAGTCATTGATGACTGATGGGTGAGTTCTTTTGGGTACTGGAACAAGGCAGGATGTCTTCCACAACACTGGAACCTTCTCCTGAGTTAGGCTAAGGTTGAAGAGGTGCTGCAGAATCCCACAGAGCTGCTCTGCACAGGCCTTCAGGACTCTGGGGCTGACACCATCTGGACCTGCAGCCTTATTCCGGTTCAGTTTCTCCAGCTGCCTCTTCACCTGACTTTTGGAGACAGACAAGTGGGAGGGGGAGGCAAAGGGGGTAGCATCATTTCCTGACTTGGTTGAAGTCAAACTTGTGGAATTAGAAGAATCCATGGCTGAGGTGAAGGATAAAACATCCGAGGTGTAACAGGAAAGCTGTTGATCAGAGGAGAGTGGGATGTCTGTTTGGCTGGGAACAGGAGAGGGGGATGCTGAGCTAGTTCCTGAACTGAACCTGTTGAAGAATATGTTCAGTTCATTGGCTCTGTCCAGAATTCCATCTATCCAATCCTTCCTGTCCTTAAAACCTGTGATCTTTCTCATTCCTGACCAGACATCTCTGATATTGTTCCTCTGTAGTTTCTTCCTGTATGCCTCCTTGCTGTCTCTGATCTTGACCTTAAGTTGCTTCTGTATACTCCTCAGTAATTCCCTGTCTCCCTCCCTGAAGGCTCTTTTTTTCTTGTTTAGCAGTCCTTCAGGTCACTGGTGATCCAGGGTTTGTTATTAGGGAAGCATCTCACTGTTCTGGTGGGGATGATGTTGTCCACACAGAAGTTTATATAGTCAGTCACACTCAGTCATGACATTCATGTCCTCTCCATGTGCTTGGCAAAGAGTCATCCAGTCTGGGGTTGCAAAACAACCCTGCAGGGCTTCTTCAGCTTCCTGTGACCATTTTCTCACAGTTCGTTTTGACACAGGTTTCCTCTGAACAAGTGGTTTATATTCTGAACAGAGAAAAACAAGATTGTGATCTGATTTTCCCAGGTGAGGTCTTGGTTTGGACATGTATGAATCCTTTACATTTGCATAAAACAAATCCAAGGTCCTGGTTTCTCTTGTAGAGCAGCTGACAAACTGTTGAAATGTTGGAAGTGTAGTAAAGAATGAGGCATGATTAAAATCACCAGATATTGCCACAAATGCATTGGGGTGCTGTGTCTGTAGCTTAGCAACAACGGAACTGATGACATCACATGCAGTGTCAGCAACGGCTGAAGGTGGAATGTAAACAACTGCCAAAATTACACTGGTGAACTCTCTTGGTAAATAATATGGACGAAAACTCACTGCCAAGAGTTCGACATCTGGGCTGCAGAGACGACACTTCACAGTAACATGTCCTGGATGACAGCATCTGTTGTTGACAAGCACTGCTACCCCACCACCTTTTCTTTTTCTGGTCGTCTTCAGATCTCTGTCTGCTCGTACAGTCAGGAAGCCTGGCAGACACGTTGGAGTCGGGGATATGATCCAGCAGCCACGTCTCCGTAAAACACATAACACTGCATTCACGGTACTCTGGCTGAGTCCTTGTAAGGGCTTGGAGTTCATCCATCTTGTTAGCCAGTGATCTCACGTTGCCCATTAGGATCGACAGAAGAGATGGCTTGAACTTCCTCTTTCTCTGTCTCCTTTTCACTCCTGCTCTGCATCCACATCTCCTCCTTATCAACTCATCAGGGATTTGTGGCTTCAGTTGAGGTATTATTTCAGCTTTTGCTATGTTAATCAGCTGCTCCCGGCTGTAAACCACATTGTTGCCATGGTTACGCATCATAACAAACTGTCAAAAAGGAAAGATTTACAGCAAAAGTCCTTCCAGCTTCACAGCACCAAAAACTAGAAAATCTACAGGCCAAAAAACGCAATCTTTCTTTAAGAAAAAAGAGGAACCAATGTACAAAAAACCAAAACTTAATATGTAGCCAACAGAGCCTCTCTAACATGCAGCCACCCAGAGCAGCGCAATTCTAGAATGTAATTCCCTTCATGGACTGGTCCGCTGATAAAGATGTTTATGTTACGTCCATCAAGTCTCTGTAGCAGATCAGAGAAGTCTTTCTTCAGAATCTCTGACTGTTTCTTTGCTACATCAGCTGATCCTGCATGGATAATGAGCTTTTCCAGTTTCAGGTGTTGATCTATGATTGTCTGGATTTTTTCTGTGATTTCTCTCTCTGTATTTTTGAGGGCGACTGAAGACAGTGTTCTGTGTACAAAGGTCTTCGATTCCATTTATTGAACCATCATGAATTATCAGAACTTTTGCTGTGGGGTCCTTACTTTCTTGTGTGTCCGCTTAATGTGGCTGGATTTCTCCTGGTGACCTTGACTGGTCCCCGGGGCTGCGTCGTCTTTTGGGGAACTGATGGCTACAAGACAGTTTTTCAGCAGGATTCCAGGGGGTGTAAAATCTTTTAAATTGGGTTGGAATTTATGTTTTTCTTTCTTTCTGGGAGCACGTATGGATGAATCAATACACTTTAAAGCCAGCCAGTGTTTATCAAACTGTGAATGGAGTAGCGTTGTTCTGTGGGTTCTGTGCAAGACTTTTGGACCTAGTTACACTAGGCTGCCAGGTTTTTGCTCCCTGTACCTTGCAGTCATCTGTAAAGTTGTTTAATTTCCAAATCCAGTGTTTACTTCCACGTTCACTTCAAGGAGACAAATCTTCATCTCCATTGTGTCCATTCTCTGGAGCAGTTTGTCAAAGTCCTCAGCTGAGCAAAACTCCATTTTGTTAATCCACAGTCCTTCAAAAAGTAATCCAAAAAAAGAGATCGGGTCTAATACAGTACCTCCATAGGCTGCGTGTATAAAGTAAGAAAAAAAACTAAGAAAAGTGAATAAGGCAAGAGATTGGGAGAGATCAGGAGAGACTGCTCCTCCTTCAGCAGGATTTTTTTCTTCCAAGGGTTACTTGTGAAGTACTTGGACTGTGCTTGGACTATATATATATATATATATATATATATATATATATATATATATATATGCTTCCAATTGGTAAAATCAGTAGATGACATGGAATAAATTTCCACAGCTATGTCGATGATACACAACTATATTTATCCATAAATCCTGATGAATCCAATCAGTTAGGTAGATTACAGGCATGACTGAAAGACATAAAACATGGATGACTCTAAACTTTCCGCTTTTAAATTCTGACAAGACAGTTACTGTCTTTGGACCAGAAGCTCTGAAAAAGAAACTGCTTAGTAACCCACTTCATCTTGATAGTATGAAATTGGCTATCAATTTTCATTGTTTGATTAAAGATATGATTTTCAACACCTGTCAATACACTGCACTGCATATTGTAATGAAACATGAAATGGATGAATACTTGTATATGAATAGCTAATAAGAATTGTCCCCAGCACTCTTCAAGCTACACTAAAGTTTATGGTTATTGTCCTTAATTTAAAAAAACAAACCAAGGCGCTTGGCTCCCAGTAAATAAATACTTTAAAATAAATCTGGTCTTAGGTGTGTTCTTACAGTTTTGTGATTGTTTTGATTGCAGAGGGAATCAAACTCTTTTCCAGTACACCCAGCCTTGGACCTTAATACTATAAAGAATAATACAGATTTCCTCTTGTGAGAAGGCCTCTTTTAAGAAATATAAAAAAATCATTCTTGTAATAATAAATGTAATTGATTTTGTTATGTGATATTGTTTCTTATGATCATCAAACTAGTCTGAATCAACGGGGCGCAACTGCGAGTCAATGACTCCATGCAATCTGCTGGGATTACTTACATAGAAAACTAGTTTAACCTTTAAACTGATTGGAATCTTTGTATTGAAATTACTTTCTTGTAACGTGCCTTGAGATGACATCTGTTGTGAATCTGCGCTATATAAATAAACTGAATTGAAATTAATCTATTGACTGCTCCCAATTTCGTCGTCAAATATATAGCCCAACAACTTTGATGAACTTTTCATCATTCAATTCTGTCATAATTTAACTTTTCTTTTGATTAGTTACAGGAAGAAAAAGATTAAAGCAGGGTTCGCGTAAGGCAAAACACAAGCAAAACCTCATTGATTGTAGTGAAGTTTTAGAGGTTTCTATTATTAAAGATTGCCTTCTAAAAGCCTAATTAGGGACAAGTCTTCAAATTAGCAGTTAGCTATAGGGCCAACTGCCTCAACAGCAGTTTCTTCTAAATCTAACTTAGTTTCATGTCTTGACCCTGCTGAAATAACAAAAAAATAAAATATGGTGGCCCTACTTTCCCTAATGTAACTGATGTTTCACTGTTAAGACCAATTACCAGTAGCCTCACCTGCCAGTTCTGTCTTTATGACAATTAACATGTAGAACCTCATTTGTTTAACCTGAATCTTAAAATATGACATTTACAAAACACAGAACACAAAAATAAAATACTGCCACATTTAATACAATTACAAAACAATTCATATTTGTTGGTTGAAAATATTTTAAAAAATGAAAAAACATTTTTTCATTCGAAAAGACATGAAGAAACCCCTTTTTACAATGTGTGTTCAAACAACTTACATTTTTTTTTATCCTGTTTGGTTCATCAATCAAGAAATGAAGACATTAATGGAAAACAGCCACAGAAGAAAACAATACAATAAAAATAGCAGGAAAACCCAAAAAATTCCTTAAATTTTAGCAAATAAAGATACATATCGAACATCTGTAGAATCAAGAAAGCAGCTATGAAATTTGTAAAAAAAAAAAAATTGCACCTAATAAAAAACCCATTTCTTAAAAAAAGAGTTTTAACTCATAGGAGTATAAGATTTCTGTAAATACATTCATAATCCTAATTAAAACAGGTTTTTTTATACTCAAAGTATTTTCAAAATCATCAGTAATTTCAACTTTAAATCAAATGACAGAAACAGCTTTGATCTTGTTAAGCTCTTTAAACAAACATTTCTTAGTGGTTTAAGGATGTAATTTTTTTGTGCTCTACAGCCACCAAACTAAGTTCTGTTGTGCCCTGATCTTTGATATTTCACAAGGTTTTGTCTTTTCATTCATACTTTTTCAGGTTAACTGTTGGATTAGCACCAAAAGTAAAACCTTAGATTGACATTTTTTCACGACTCTTAAATGGATAAGGCTTTTCACCTGTGTGAGTTCTCATGTGATAAGTCAATGATTGTTTTGATCTGAAAGCTTTTTCACAGGTGTTACAGGGAAAAGGCTTTTCACTTGTGTGAACGGTCATGTGATAAGTCAATGACTGTTTTGATCTGAAAGCTTTTTCACAGGTGTTACAGGGAAAAGGCTTCTCACCTGTGTGAATTCGCATGTGATAAGTCAAATAACTTTTATGAGTAAAACCTTTGCCACAAATCATACAAGAGAAAGGCCTCTCACCTGTGTGAGTTCTCATGTGAGCTGTTAAATCTCTTTGTTTAATAAAGCGTTTTCCACATGTCGTACATAGAAAAGGCCTCTCATTTGTGTGAGTCTTCAAGTGATCTCTTAGGGTACTGCCATCCCTGAATGTTTTTCCACAGTTCTTGCACAAAAATGGTTTCTCACCTGTATGAACTCTCATGTGTTCATTCAATGAAGTTTTAGTTTTAAAAGTTTTTTCACAGGTATTACAGGAAAAATGTCTTTCATCTGTGTGAACTCTCATGTGACTATTCAATGACGTTTTATCTGTAAAGGTTTTTTCACAGGTATTACAGGGAAAAGGCCTTTCATCTGTGTGAACTCTCATGTGACGAGTCAAATTACTTTTGTAAGTAAATCCTTTGCCACAAATTGTACAACAGAAAGGCTTCTCACCTGTGTGGATTCTGACATGGTTTTTTAAAAGAGATTTTGTCATGAAGCTTTTTCCACAGGACAGACATTTAAAAGGCTTCTCACCTTGGTGAGTCTTCATGTGTTCATTCAATGACAGTTTAGATCTGAACGCTTTTTCACAGGTGTTACAGGGAAAAGGCCTTTCACCTGTGTGAACTCTCATGTGATAAGTCAAATTTAGTTTCTGAGTAAAACCTTTGCCACAAATTGTACAAAAGAAAGGCTTGTCACCTGTGTGGGTCGTCATGTGTTCATTCAATGACTGTTTTGATCTGAACGTTTTTTCACAGGTATTACAGGGAAAAGGCCTTTCATCTGTGTGAACTCTCATGTGACGAGTCAAATTACTTTTTAAAGTAAAACCTTTGCCACACATTGTACAAGAGAAAGGCTTCTCACCTGTGTGGATTCTGACGTGCCCATCAAAGGCAGATTTTGTATTGAACCTTTTTCCACAGGTCAGACACTCGAAACACTTCTTACCTGTGTGATTTTTCAAGTGTAATATCAACTTACATTTTTGGGTAAAAAAATCACCACAAATTTGACAACAATACAAATAGTTTTCTGTGTGAAGTTTGTTCTTCCTTTTGGGTTCTGAATTGTTACGCTTCATAGTTTTCTGACTTCTCTTATCCTGTTTTGGCCTTTTATCTCGCTTTGATCCTGAGTTTTTATGATGATTTCCTTCTTGATCCTGGTTCTCAGTTTCATTGGAGTCCTGAGAGATGACTTGGTTCTTGATTGATTCTGGTTTAATGTGGTAATTTTCCACAAGAGTAGGAGTCACCATGAATGTATCTTCACTCTCCTGATTCACTTCAAGCTGCTCCTCATGCTCACCTATGCAGTTATCTAATGCGTTCTCTTTTATCCAGGGACGTTCTGGCTCTTGCTGTTCTTCTTTCACCTGAAGAAGTTCTGGATCCTTCTGGTCCAAACTGGAATCACTCTCCTGTTTATAGAGCTGCTGGTCAGAGAAAACCTCCTCTTTCCAAACATAATCCAGTTGATGGTCTGGAAAACAAACACAGGAGAAAGACTTTCTATTGGAGGTTCAATCATAACATGAATATAAAAAAGCTCTGAAAAGTCTTCAGTCCTAATATGACCTAAATCTGAATATGAAACTGAATTCTAACAGAGTCAAACATCAAAACTGTATTTCAGTCAATTAGGCTATGAAAGAAAATCTTTCAAGGAATTTCTATGCAGTTTTAAATCTTGAAAACTAAAATCAAGTAAACATCATATTCTCAATGAGCAATCTGGGCTCCCTTAAAACCTTAACAGTAACCCCAAATTTACACCGGATGCGTTTGCGGCGGGTTACAGCAGCGGCGCCGGCTCCTCAGCAAACAGATTTCATTACAGTCTATGGTTTGTTTTAGGGATGGGCATTCGATTAAACTGTCTTCATCGATCATCGGGAGAGTTAACGATCGATTTTCGATCAATCATTGATATTTTTATATTAAAATTCATTGTTCATAGGCTATATTAAAATGCAGTGAGAATAGAAAAATAGCGTGTTTCCTCATTGAGATCTTCATTACAAGTGGGACACCTCTTGTGGCAGTTAATTCACGGTAGTTGCACAAAGAAAATATGCGCCATAAGCAGCGGAGCCGACAGCTAAAAGACGGTAATCATTAACACCACTGATGCTCATATTTATTTCACTTCTCCAAAAAAGTAAAAAAAAAAAGTCATGTTAAACAATAACTTAATAAAAAAAAATATAATACTTATAGGTCTGATACTTTTGTGTTACATTTGGCAAAAAGAGTCGAGAAAGAGGATAAGAGAGATCAGCGTACCTAACAATAAACGCTGTCGTATACGCCGGTCAAGCACATCCCAAACATGCTCAATGGGTGACATGTCCGGTGAGTATGCTGGCCACGCAAGAACTGGGACATTTTCAGCTTCCAAGAATTGTGTACAGATCCTTGCAACATGGGGCCGTGCATTATCTTGCTGAAACATGAGGTGATGTTCATGGATGTATGGCACAACAATGGGCCTCAGGATCTCATCACGGTATCTCTGTGCATTCAAAATGCCATCAATAAAATGCACCTTTGTTCTTCGTCCATAACAGATGCCTGCCCATACCATAACCCCACCACCACCATGGGCCACTCGATCCACAACATTGACATCAGCAAAGCGCTCACCCACACAACGCCACACACGCTGTCTGCCATCTGCCCTGAACAATGTAAACCAAGATTCATCCGTGAAGAGAACACCTCTCCAACGTGCCAGACGCCATTGAATGTGAGCATTTGCCCACTCAAGTCTGTTACGGCGACGAGCTGGAGTCAGGTCAAGACCCCGATGAGGACGACGAGCATGCAGTTGAGCTTCCCTGAGACGGTTTTTGACAGTTTGTGCAGAAATTGTTTGGTTATGCAAACCAGTTGTTTCAGCAGCTGTCTGAGTGGCTGGTCTCAGATGATCTTGGAGGTGAACCTGCTGGATGTGGAGGTCCTGGGCTGGTGTGGTTACACGTGGTCTGCGGTTGTGAGGCCGGTTGGATGTACTGCCATATTCTCTGAAACGCCTTTGGAGACGGCTTATGGTGGAGAAATGAACATTCAATGCACGAGCAACAGATCTGGTTGACATTCCTGCTGTCAGCATGCCAATTGCACGCTCCCTCAATGCTTGTGGCATCTGTGGCATTTTGCTGTGAGACAAAACTGCACATTCCAGGGTTGCCTTTTATTGTGGGCAGTATAAGGTACACCTGTGGACTAATCATGATGTCAGATCAGCATCTTGATGTGCCACACCTGCTAGGTGGGATGGATTATCTCAGCAAAGCAGAAGTGCTCACTATCACACATTTAGACTGAGTTGTGAACAATGTTTGAGAGAAATGGTAATATTGTGTATCTGGAATGAATTTTAGATCTTTAAGTCCATCTCATGAAAAATGGGAGCAGAAACAAAGGTGTTGCGTTTATATTTTTGTTGAGTGTATATACAACTTTAGCATGAGTTACTTATTTTTGTTGAGAAAGATGAGCATGTTAACATGCGCTGGGGTCAGAAGCGAAAGCAGCCTGTTGAGCAGACTGATGATCACCAGGGCTGCTGTCGAGTCTGACCTGCAGCGCTGAGATCACCTGCTGTGAGGGGAGAGACGTCGCTGTGATACACATACCTCCGTACTAACCTGGCAACCCTCTGGAATCTTGTTTCATTCATTTTCCACCAGTCTGTAGGGGTGCAATCGAGGGGTTGCGGAGCCTACCTCAGAAAGTAATCGGTGAGTAAGTTTCTCTGCTTGTTGTGCATCTCGGCTCCTCCATGCTAATGCCTACTTTATGCTAGGTTGAGACCAAGAGCAGGATGCTCCGCTTCTAACCAGGGTTGGAAGTGCGTTCAAGTACTTGTACACAGCTTCGCGGTGTTAGCAGTGAACCGAGACTTTTTTGTTTGTTTATTTTTTTTAGTCAAAGTGGTCCCACGCCACACTTTGCTGCGACTTCTTCATGACAATGCTACTTTTGAAATACACAGAAACTGGCAAGAAACTGAGTCGGCCAGTGGGTTTTATTTTCAATCATCGCCCTCGTGTGGTAAAGAGTTTAATTACTGCCACATAGCAAAATTAATTGCATTCCTTCAAAACTCACAACGCAACAAAACATGCATTAATTGATCGGTAAAAAAAAGTCCTCGATGAAATTCTTAATGATCAATTAATCGATCGTCGATTAATTATGCCCATCCTTAGTTTGTTTTACATCAAATGTGCTGCGGTGCGTTTCAGACGTGTCCCGGATGCGTCTTGCTGCACTGATCCGCTAAAGACTGAGTTCTATTTCTGACGAGACATGCTTCCAAAAGTAGCTTCCAAGCTCCAACGGTTAACATAGGGCTAAACAGGAAAGCACCCACGGTATCAGTGTAAAGCATCTGGTAAATTTCAAAATTAAAGACGTGCAGATTTGAGAAAGCTGAACTATGTAAACATTACTTAAAGAGGCTATATGCAACTTTTCCCCCAAAATAAACGTAACAATAGCCTTTTTATTTGACCATTTATGACTCAAACATCTCCTGATGAACATACAGACACCTTGTCAGCTCACAGTGGGTGCACCTATAAGCTTGTATCCAATTCTATTTTCTGTCGGGTCGGATTTTCCCGCGCTGTCTGAATGTGACATCAAGCGCGTTCATGTTAAATGTTTCAGATCACTCTGCCACCACCGCTAGTCAGCACTCGCAAGCAGTTCAATGGATTGTGCGAATACACAGAAGAGACCAAGGACAACTTTTACACCAACAGTAACTCCACATAAGACTAACAAAGTTTAACCCCTGACAAGTGCCCAAAAAAGATCGACGATTGAGAGCGACCGGCGAAAAGAAAGGAAGAGCAGTTCCATTTTTTGGCCACAGGTGTCAGTTGCGAGTTTAAATTTCAGAAAATTGCATATAGCCTCTTTATTTACCGGTGACCAAAGGGTTAGTTTGCTCCCTGCATCTTTTTGAGGAAATCATCTGTGTTTTTTTCAGCATAAACAACGAGGCTTTTATCCAGGCAGTGGAGGATTATATGTGACACCACACTTCCTTTTTACAGGTCTGTGCACACAGACCTGTGCATCTGTGCATAAATGCATGGAGCAGCAACACTGAATTGAATGCAAGCACAAGGCTTGAACAATGCCCTGTAGGTGTTTGTAGCGGACTGTGAGTCTTTATTAAACTTTGTAGCATTGCCCTCCGAGAATAATGCTGCAGCATCCAAGCAGAAAACAAGTCCTGGGAGCACAGATGGATATTGGATCTGCACTGGTAAGAAACTATGCATTAGGTTTTAAAGGGGGGGTATTCTGCTTCTTCAGTGTTGCACTTTCTGCTTTAAATGACGTAAAAATCGTCATTTTACGTCATTAAAAGCAGGAAGTCCTATATCTTTGTTGAGTGTGTTAGACTACAAACTTGTATTTTCCTAGGAGGGGGCTAATGGGTGGGACCCACTCGCGCTACAGACCTATCACAGACCAGTGGGTGGGACTTCTCTTTAAGAAACTGAAATGATATGGCAGCAATCTTGTTTGGAAGCTAAGCTAACAGACTATCGTAGAACCAGGCTTGATATCACAATTTTGGCGGAACATAATCAATCTGATATGGAAGAGGGTGACTTCGAAAGCGTGATGCTCGAATCCGATTTTCGTGGCTACCTTTATGAGCCACAATACAGCGAAGAGCAGCTGAGGCAGATGGAGGAGCAGGAGGCGGCGGAGGGCGGCTTTGGCCGGAGGACTGTTTCGGGCTGAGATGAACTGGTGGTGCCTGTGCTCTCGGTGTGCAGCTACGGAGACAGAAATTGAGTCCCTCTGACTTTGGGGTGGGCACACTTTTCGGCATCCAGAGGGGGAGCGGTACAATCAGCTTCACCTCTGGTGCCGGTGCCCACTGTTAAACCACAAATAGACACTGAGGGCTCGGGGTGGGGGTTGGGGGATGTGTGGCTGCCTCACCCACATCCCACCCCTCTGTTTTAAATGCACATTATAACAACACGCATCAACACCATACTCGAGCGGGAGGATGGAGGCTAGGGGTCTTTTCCCACCCCGGGAAAAGCTACGGCCATCAGGGGTTGGGGTCCGGAGGAGGACAGGCGGTCTGGTCGGGGTCCTGGGCTGTCGGGCTGCGTTGCCACTGTGGGGCCCTTGGCGGTCTGCTTGTCTCCGTCCTAGAAGGTAGGGGGTACACCTCCCGGGTCCGGGGGCTGGTGGCTCTAATGGGGCATCAGTACCTGGACCTGGGAGCATAAAGTGTGCATGGGGTGTGTGAGTGAGGGTACAGTGTAATTTTTTTGGGTGTCTTGGTGAGTCAGTGAGAATGTATGTGTTTAAGAGGGAGGGAGCGTATGATTGTGTCTGTATGTCTTTGTCTACCTGTCAGGTTGGATCTTGGTCTGCCCCCTCGCCTGGCGCACCTCAGGCCTTACACTTAATGGGGGGCCTATTTCCCCTCCGTCACTCCCCACCGGTGACGGGGGCCCCTGCCTGCCGGTGCGCCGGTGGTCAATCCGGTTCGGACCTGGTGCGTGCCTGGCCGGGCCTGGGGGGGCCGGTGTGTCGGTCGGCCGATGCGCTGGGCCGATATCTTCCTTTGGTTGGTTGGGGCACCTCTTTTAGAGGTGCCAGGTTTGGGATTGTTGGGTGGTGCCTGCTCGGCGGCTCGGCGGGATGCGGATCCGGCGTCTCTGCTCGTTTGATCACCTGTTCTGTGCGCACCGTGCGTGGCCGGTTCATTGGCGGGTTGGACCGGCCCTGGCCCTCGTTGGATGCCTGGTCTTGGCGCCCTGCGTTGCGCGGGATCAGGACCCGGGAGCTGGTACAACTTGGCGTCCAGATGCTGACTGAGCCCGGCCTGGGGATGCTGTCCGTCCCCTGCGGCTATTGGTGGGGCGCTGGGATGTTGGCGGTGGGGATTGGCCTAGGGTGGAGGCGTCACGTGCCGGCCGGCCGCGGCCCCTGCAGTGCCGGGGCCCCTCGTCGGTCGGTCCCTTGTCGGGTCCCTGCTGGGCGGTGGGTGCCCCTGGGCCCCGGCTCCCCCGGTCCGTTGACCGGTCCGCCCCGGCGCGGCCGGTTGCCGGCGGAGCCCGTGGTCTCGTCACTGCTGCCCCCCGGACCCCTGCATAGTGGCCGCTGGATGTTCCCCTGGGGTTCTCCTTTTCTCCTCTCTTGGGGGATGCGGTCGGCCCCGCCCGGGTCCGCCTGGTGCTCTGGCGGTCCTTTGGACGTCTTTGCTCCGATCTCCTTCATGTCTGCATCGATTCCTGGGAGACGGATTGATGCCTGCTCACACCAACTATCGAACACTCTTATGGAGAAACCTTATATGCACCAGCATGCTAACACACACACATTGATGTGGGGTCTCTGGTGTTTAAGGATATATTCTTGGGCTGAGGTTATCATTACTAGAGCTTGATTAATCGGTACCATGAGTTTCTCTGTGACATTGTTGTTGTATTTTTATATCTATTTTTGTGTGATGTGGTTGTGTAATTCTTAGTTCACAATGTTTGGTTGGTTTTGTCTATGTTCCTTTTTCGTGTTTTGTTTTTCCCCCTCTCTCTGCCCTCCTGTGGGTATGTAGGCAGACTTCAATGTTTTTCCTGTGTTTTCTCTGTTCCCCTTCCTCTCTTGTATTTTCAACTCACCCTCTCTCATGACATTTTGTTTCCTACCTCTCTTCTTCATCTTCCTTCTTTCTTCTCCTTAATTTTCCGTCTCCGCGTCCATAACATCAGGAAATAAAAACCCCAACAATTCATAATAAAGATTTTTCACACATAAATCAAGTGGAGTACTATAGCAAAAGCTGTACTGCTCCGCTTGTGAAAGTAAATCTGTTGGGCTTCTACTTGGTACTCAGACACCAATTCTGAGCTCCACACTGCCAAACAGGACACGTAAAAAAAAAAAGAAAAGTTCACAAAGTTATTCCCGGTTAATACGTAACATCAACCAGCTGAGTTTGGCTTATTTACTAGACAAATAGCTTGCAGTTGCATCGCTAACTACAGTTATAACATGACTGTGGCACTCTAAACACAAAGACCATACATCGCTAGCTGTATGTTCAATGTTTTGTAGACAATGTCGCCTAACAGCCTACAGACACTTTCTGGAATGGGGGCTGCAGGGCGAAAGATTAGGCCGAGGCCATCGTGTCGTTTTACCCGCCTGTGTTGTGCAGGTAATCCGCCACTAGTATCCAGCTCCGGACGGATATTAGAGGACATGAAGAAGTTGAGGACACTCTGGAGGAACTATAACTTCCATTATTGCTGTTGTAGTTGATTATAATTATGTAAATAAATGATTTGTATTCACGTTGTGGTATTCCTTTGTAGTGTTTCTCCAAGTATATAGAGAAATAGTTATTGTACGACACACATTTTAGAACTGGACCTAAGATACCCTTAGCAAAATGAGTATACTTTTTCTATACTAAAAGTGAGGCAGTATACTTTAAGGTTACTTTTAATATACTATATTTTATATACTTAATAGTATAGTGAAGTATACTTTATTATTGTATTATTTTTTTATTTATATATGGTTCCAAATATACGTGCATTTGCCTTTTTTTTAATAGGGAGTTTTCAGTTGGACACTTGTTTACATTTTTACATGCAAATGTGCACTTTTTCCTTTGATTTTCTCAGCTAAAGAAGGCTTGATTTCATAGATGCTCTTTTAAAAAAAATAGAAGCACATCTTTAATGATCTAAGCAGGATTATACAGATCCTTCTCAAAAAATTTGCATATTGTGATAAAGTTCATTCTTTTCCATAATGTAATGATAAAAATTAAACTTTCATATATTTTAGATTCATTGCACACCAACTGAAATATTTCAGGTCTTTTATTGTTTTAAAACTGATGATTTTGGCATACAGCTCATGAAAACCCAAAATTCCTATCTCAAAAAATTAGCATATTTCATCCGACCAATAAAAGAAATGTGTTTTTAATACAAAAAAAGTCAACCTTCAAATAATTATGTTCAGTTATGCACTCAATACTTGGTCGGGAATCCTTTTGCAGAAATGACTGCTTCAATGTCGCGTGGCATGGAGGCAATCAGCCTGTGGCACTGCTGAGGTGTTATGGAGGCCCAGGATGCTTCGATAGCGGCCTTAAGCTCATCCAGAGTGTTGGGTCTTGTGTCTCTCAACTTCCTCTTCACAATATCCCACAGATTCTCTATGGGGTTCAGGTCAGGAGAGTTGGAAGGCCAATTGAGCACAGTAATACCATGGTCAGTAAACCATTTACCAGTGGTTTTGGCACTGTGAGCAGGTGCCAGGTCGTGCTGAAAAATGAAATCTTCATCTCCATAAAGCTTTTCAGCAGATGGAAGCATGAAGTGTTCGAAAATCTCCTGATAGCTAGCTGCATTGACCCTGCCCTTGATAAAACACAGTGGACCAACACCAGCAGCTGACATGGCACCCCAGACCATCACTGACTGTGGGTACTTGACAC
Organism: Valencia hispanica; assembly: GCA_963556495.2. NCBI lineage: Eukaryota > Metazoa > Chordata > Actinopteri > Cyprinodontiformes > Valenciidae > Valencia > Valencia hispanica. Next base: position 14,599,566 of record OY747713.1, on the reverse strand, counting down.
TGGACTTCAGGCATTTTGGCATTTCCTTCTCCCCAGTCTTCCTCCAGACTCTGGCACCTTGATTTCCGAATGACATGCAAAATTTGCTTTCATCCGAAAAAAGTACTTTGGACCACTGAGCAACAGTCCAGTGCTGCTTCTCTGTAGCCCAGGTCAGGCGCTTCTGCCGCTGTTTCTGGTTCAAAAGTGGCTTGACCTGGGGAATACGGCACCTGTAGCCCATTTCCTGCACACGCCTGTGCACGGTGGCTCTGGATGTTTCTACTCCAGACTCAGGTCCTTATCCACAATCTTCCTCAGGGTCCGGTCACCTCTTCTCGTTGTGCAGCGTTTTCTGCCACACTTTTTCCTTCCCACAGACTTCCCACTGAGGTGCCTTTATACAGCACTCTGGGAACAGCCTATTCGTTCAGAAATTTCTTTCTGTGTCTTACCCTCTTGCTTGAGGGTGTCAATGATGGCCTTCTGGGCAGCAGTCAGGTCGGCAGTCTTACCCATGATTGCGGTTTTGAGTAATGAACCAGGCTGGGAGTTTTTAAAAGCCTCAGGAATCTTTTGCAGGTGTTTAGAGTTAATTAGTTGATTCAGATGATTAAGTTAATAGCTCGTTTAGAGAACCTTTTCATGATATGCTAATTTTTTAAGATAGGAATTTTGGGTTTTCATGAGCTGTATGCCAAAATCATCAGTTTTAAAACAACAAAAGACCTGAAATATTTCAGTTTGTGTGCAATGAATCTAAAATATATGAAAGTTTAATTTTTATCATTACATTATGGAAAATAATGAACTTCATCACAATATGCTAATTTTTTGAGAAGGACCTGTAAATGCACTGTATGGTACGTTGTGAAAAAAACACTTAAAATATATCTAAGTTTTTCTCAACATTCTGTCTTGATTTTGTAAATATTAGTCTGGTGTACATACAGTATGAGTTAACTTAAAACTAATTTAGGAAGTATATAGATAGTATGCTACAGGTAACATGCTTAGGAAACATACAGGTATACTTATAACTAGCAAAATAGTAATATTAGTTTTAGTAATTTTGAATTCATTAAAGTATACCTCAAGTATAGGTCAATAAACTAAAATGTGGACTAGAAGTATGCAAGTTGTACAATGGCAATATATATGAGTACTTGGTATACTTTCATTCATTCACATCCACTTTCCTCTTTTACCTCCTAATGTTGAACTTTGGTGTAGACAGAAAAGAGTGCAGTATTGAATAAGTTTTGTTTTATTCACAGTCTGACAGTTCCGTGTATGTACCACCCTTGAACAGAACAGCTGCCGCAGAAAGGAGATTCACCTCTGGCATACCCCTAACATCAGATGAAGATGTCCAAGTCCCCGAATGGCCCCCAAGACAAGTCCATTTCACCTTCCTCTGTGCCCCAGTATCATAGATGTTCTTTGCAGAAATCGGTTTCCCACACATCTGGCAGAATCTGAACAGTGACATGAGGTTGGATTCATTGAGAATGAACTTCTTTTCATGTCAATCTTTTCCACCTTCATCTTCTGATGATGTGGGGCTGATGGTTGACTCAGGCTGATAGCTTTTGTCGGTTACGTCAATGCTGCTGGCACTTCTATTCAGGCCTGGGGATGGCAACTGTAAAATCAAGAAGATGTTTCTTTTCATTGTTAAATTCCACAAATTTTAATCATACATTAGTTTTAGCACTCTATTAGAGCCAATGTGCTGTACAAACTTACAATCTGTGCTGCTTGGACAGGGGTAGGTTGCATGACTGGTGTTAATGTTAGAGGACATCGTTCCTCAGCTTCCGAAGACGACACCAGAGCAGCAGCAGACGCAGTTTCAGACTGAAATGCCATATATGTTCAATAATTTTAAAAACATTTCAACAACACCAAACTACACGATAATTTCAACAACGTCAAACTATCAAACGTGAAACATGGTGGATTTACTTTGATACCAGCAAACATAGCTAACTCTTTCTAAGCTATGGAGCTAACTCTTTGTTAGCGCCATAGCCGGAGCGTCTTTGTTAGCCTACATTGCTAATTTGCTACTCCACTGCTCACAGGTGGAGTTTAGTGTAGGGTGACCAGATTTCTAAATCGAAAATCGGGGACATTTTTTTGCGCGGTGGTCAAAATTTTAATTTCATAATTATGAATATTTTCTCTCCCATTCAATTCGGGGACGGCTTTTAACCGAGGATAAGGCAGCCTAATCGGGGACTGTCCCTGGAAATCGGGGACGTCTGGTCACCCTAGTTTAGTGATGCCGACACATTAGAACCACAAGCGAGGAAAACATGCGGATGACGACAGATTTACTTGTAAATAGCAAACGTATATAAAACTCATAGTTTATGTCCTGCTTTACTGCAGTGGACTGTAGGTGTGTTCAGAAATTCAGTCGAGCAAGTCTCTTACCTCCAAGCGAATGCGTTTAGGGCTGCTCGGTCCAGATGTTCCAGGCTGTTCCATCGTCATCAGGAAAGGCAAACACCGACCGAATTGCAGTGTCCAAAAGAGTTACTCTCTTCATTCCAAAGACATTGAGTTCGAAGTCCTCCTTTTTTTAAATGGAGACTGCAAACTTTCAGATTTTTTAGGTTTTCCACGGCTGTCTTCTCAAAAGCTCGGGTGGTTTATCACTCTCAGCCACTGTTTGCGTCGCTCCATATCATTCGGCAGAATATGAAAACTTACTTTTTGTCCTTTCCTTGTTCTGACTGAACATCCCGGTACCATGCAATAGTTCACCATCTCGAAAGAGTAATTTACTAATGAGTTCAAGCTCAACAGCTAGACCGATGCGGTGTTCTGCATTCGTGGGGAGTTCAAGCTCAACAGCAATCCTTGTTCTTCTTCATTTGTTTATTGGCGGGTGGCAACCAACTTTAGGTTAATTTCCGCCACCTACAGTAAGGGAGTGTGAGACGTAACAGCAAGCCTTGTAGACGAAGGCGGTGTTAGTGGGAGTGGATTGCAGAGCTGTGTTTTGTGGTGCATTGTGGGAGTTGTTGTCTTTCATACAAATGCACCCAAAAGTCATTTTCTGTCTTTTCTCGGTCAGATAGGAACCTAATTCGAAATGTATGTTACATTTCTACTACAAATATGACCCACTTTTAATAAAGATCAATGTTTCCATAAGTGAAATGCTCCTTTAAAAGGACAATTTGGGCCTGGCTAAAATGGAGCCTTAGTGCAGTGGTTCCCAAACTGTTTTATGTCTTATTAGTTTTACTGTGTAGTATTGTAGAACATTGCTTTGAATACATTTTTAATGCCTCTCTTTGCACAACTGGTTTAAAACAACAGAGGAAAAAGATCTATTGTAAAGGTTGATAGTAAATATTAGGTTTACTCGACCAACGCTTGCTCTCTCAAAGATGAGCTTTGCGCATACATGGTACATTACGGTAATAGACCACTTAGTGTCTTTGCAATCAAAAACTCTGAAATGAAGAGAAAACGAGAAGCATAACCATCAGAAATGTACATTTATGACATACCTATTACTTTCACATACTATATCCATAATAAATATTTCATAATTTTACAACCACATGATTGCATAACATGCAATGAGTTTGTTTTTGACAGATTTTCCTTTTGTGGGGAACATTTGCAGATTCAGTGTGACAGCTGTAGTCTGTAGTAACATTTGTAATGCCTGCAAAAGGATCCAGCTGAACTGGCAAAGATTTTCCACCTTGTGATCTCTAAGATGTCTTTGTGACTTATTTTACGTTTAAAAGCTTTGTTGAAAGTACTCATAGGAATGATGTTACTGTTGAAAACTCCACAAAATATATTTTATCCTTCCTGTAAACCTGGACATGAAATGGTCGTTTTGATAATTGACAAAAAAATGGACAATTATAAATTAGCATATGTTGGATAATGATTAGCATACAACTTTCCCGTAAAAAATCTACAATAAAATTATGAAATACATTTTTATCTGGTTATAGTATGGAGGATCCTTTAACAAAATTCAGAGTTGGTTGTCACAAAGGAATTGGGAGAAATTAATTTCTGAAAATGAGCAGCATTTCTTAGATTGGCATTATGACGTACATTGAATCTATCTCCAAATCAATAAAGAAAAATATTATATATGTATTATGAATATAGTATATGTATGTGAAAGTAATAGGCTTGTCATAAATGTACATTTTTGGTGGTTAAGAGAGCACAATACCAGTGGGTTATTTCCAACAGTATTTGACTACAGTTTGAGGTCTTGAAGAGCAGCATGCTGAAACCATACCCACAGTTTCATAAACCGAGGGAAGTCAGTCAGAGTAGTCCTTAAAGATACTGCACTAGAGAAACATTTCTTGAGCTACTATATCACGGGTGAAAAAAGTTTCACAGTAGATTTTAACAAGCGCTTTGAAAGCCACAATACAGCAACTCACTTTAGAAAAGTTTGCTACGCCACTGCATGTAGATCTACATGCTGTCGGTGAATCTCTGTTTATTTGATTAAGTATGGTTAAGCTTTACTTTTCTCCTCGCTTAATTGCAGGGTAAAGAATTTGCACCAACAAAGACGCTCAGGTAGTAAATATTAGGTGGAAACAGGGGCGTTCCCTGGAGCCCACACCATCTTAGAGGAATCTGAGGGGAACCTACGCAGTAAAAAAGGCTTTTTATTAAAGCTTTCTTGAACATTGTGGCAAATCCTAATACTGCAATATGCACTTCAAAAGGTTTTTATTTTCAAACAAACGTGACAATGTAAGTGGACCTCTGTGTCTGCTGCTCTTTTCATCATTCTCTGTCCTGTCTAGGTCATCTGTAAACCAAGTATGACATCAGATTTGATTTATCTTAATAGGCAAGGCAATTTTCAACAACAGGGTAATTCAAGGTGCTTTACATGATTAAGTGGCAAAATAAAAATAGCAGTAAAACATAGACAAAGCATTTAATGTAAAAACAGTAGTAAAACAAGAAGAATACACAAAACATGATACAACAAAGCATTAATCAAAGGTAACTCTAAACAGATACGTTTTTAGTTGTGATTTAAAAGAACTCAGTGTTTCAGCAGCTTTGCAGTTTTCTGGAAGTTTGTTCCAGATTAGAGGAGCATAGAAACTGAAAGCTGCTTCTTCATGTTTGAATCTAATTCTAGGGATGTTGAGTAGACTGGAATTAGAGGACCTGAGTGGTCTGGGGGGTTGGTAATGTAACAACAGGTCTTCAACATATTTTGGTACTAAGCCATTCAATGATTTATAAACTAGTAAAAGTATTTTGAAGTATATTCTCTGAGCTACAGGGAGCCAGTGTAAAGACTTTAGAACTGGGGTGATGTGCTCTACTTTCCTGGTCCTAGTGAGGAAACGAGAAGCAGCGTTCTGGATTAGCTCCAGCTGTCTAATTGAATTTTTAGGCAAACCTGTGAAGATGCTGACCTTGTTATTGTCTTTATGTGACCCTGGAGGTTCAGGTCTGAGTTCATTACAACACCTAGATTTCTGGCCTGATCAGTAGTTTCTATCTGTATTAACTGGAGCTGTGTGCAGACTATTGATCTTTCCTCTTTAAGTCCAAAAGTAATTACTTCTGTTTTGTTTCTGTTCAATTGAAGGAAGTTATGACACATCCATCCATTGATTTGCTCAATGAATGTACTTAGCGTTTGGATGGGTTCAAAGTCACCTGGTGACATCGTGATGTAGAGCTGAGAGCTGTTACATTACAATATTACTGTATTTAAAATGTAAGGCATTACACTACTATTGCATTACTTTTAAGTTACTCTCACCAAAATAAAATGCAAATATGGATTTGGAAATCTAAATGTAGCTCATGATGCTCAATTAGCTTATTACACATTTCAATTCAATTCAGTTTATTTATATAGCGCCAATTCACAACATTTGTCATCTCAAGGCACTTAACAAGAAGTCATTTCAATACATTTATACAAACATTCCAATCAGTTAAAAAGTTTCCTATTTAAGGAATCCCAGCAGATTGCGTCAGTCATTGGCGTGAGGTTGGGCCCCGTTGATGCAGACTTTCCAACCACTGCAATCCTTCAGCAATCCCTCATACTGAGCAAGCATGTAGCGACAGTGGAGAGGAAAAACTCCCCTTTAACAGGAAGAAAACTCCAACAGAACCAGGCTCAGTAGGAGCGGCCATCTGCCACGACCGTCTGGGGGTTTGAGAAGACAGAGCAGAGACACAGAAGGAACAGAAGATCTGATATAAGAGAACTTTCTATGTTACAGAAAGTAAAAAGGTAATAACAGGACACAGTGGATGTTCAGTTACTGGGAGGATCATCCCAGTCGATGCCCCCCGTCCAACAGGGCATTGCAGCCAAGCAGGATACCAGACCAGGTATATCTTCTATGGAGAGAAAAACACTGAGAGAAAACAAAGTTAACAGTCGAGATAACAGAATGTACTGTAATACAACTGGAGAGTCGTAGGAGAAAAGGAAGTAGCAGAGTGAAGAAAATTGGTAAGTCTGTCCTCCAGCAGTCTAAGCCTATAGCAGCATAACTACAGAGATAGCTCAGGATGACCTTAGCCACTCTAACTCCAGTAGAAGGTGATTTGGAACCCGACTGAGCTTGGATTGTGGTTAAAAACAGTAAGATACAATAGCCACAGTGATAATTCATGGTGCAATACAAGGAACAATCGCATCTGGAGAATGTACTATCCGATGTTAGATCAGCTGCAGGCTCACTCATCTCTGCTCTGTCTGACTACAGGAAGTGAAACATTTTGCGGGGACGTTTCTCCTCTGCTGATCTCGCGGTGATTTTGGCGAATTTGTATGAAGAAAAAGAAAACCAACCACTTTATTCCGGGTTAACAATGCATTGTAACGCGCGTTACTGACATTTGTACTGAGTAAAATATTACATTTTTTCCCCCAGTAATTTACATTACCGCGTTACAGCAAAAATCAATGCATTACAGTAATTAATTACTTTTGTAACGCGTTACTCCCAACACTGATATTAAATAAGAGGGGCCCCAGGATGGAGCCCTGGGGCACCCCACATGTAATTTCTGTTTGTTCTGATGAAAAGTGTCCATATTGAAACAAAGAAGTCCCTATTCTTTAGGTAAGACTCAAACCAGCCAAGTGCTGTACCAGAGAGTCCGACTCAGCTCTCCAGTCATTCCAATCGTATATCATGATCAACAATGTCAAATGCTGCACTGAGATCCAACAGAACCAGCACTGTGGTTCTACCACAGTTTGTATTTATGCGGATGTCATTGAATACTTTGACGAGGGCAGTCTCAGTGCTTTGGTGAGCACAGAAACCAGACTGAAAAACATCAAAGCGGTTGGTCAATAAATGTTATCAAAAGGTAATCATAAAAGGAACTGACCTTTGCAACATGATTAGCGTTCAATTGTCATTTATTGGTGGAAAATGGCTCAATTATATAGTTTTAACTATCTCTTGTGTAGATAATATTTTAATAAATGATAAGACACATTAACAGCTTGAATTTGTTAGAATTATTTATATGTCAATCTTTAAACCCCCATGTTGTGACTGATGTTTGTCACTCATTCTAGGCCCCGCAGCCTTTCTATTACAGCCCTGCTTTTACTTTAGTGTGACACCACAAGATCATCACTGGCCCCCATTTAGTCCTCTTTAAAAACTTCCTAGATACACCCCCGCTCAGCAGTATTATGAAGTATTTTTAGGCTTGTATAAACATTATTATTTAAGCATGATTACAGGTAATCATTTTGAATAAGTCGGACGGAATTAGACTCACATAAGGATGAAACACAGCGGGTCTGACCAGCATTAATAAATACCGTTATTAATTGAAACTCTTAGAAAAGTCTCTGTTTAGGAGCCTTGTGCAGAAAGTTCTGGTGCTGCTAAAAGCAAGAAGCCGGTTTCGAGCCGGGAGAAAGTTTTCAATGAGCAGCACTAGGGGGGCGATGAGCAGCGAGCCACAGATCAACCAGGAGACGCAGAAAATTTTGCGTTTTTCTCCAAAGAATATAAACTTGCATTGGTAATATCCAACTGACATGTTTTCGCAAACACTGCTGTCGCTCTGACTAATGTTCATGTAGTCTGAAGTCATACAGGATTTAAACTGCTGGTTTTTACGTAACAGTAACCACGTAACCAGGTTTAACTAAGGCTCGGCGAGTAGATTGTACAATGGCAGTGCTGTATTTTTATATATATATATATATATATATATATATATATATATATTTTTTTTTTTTTTTTTTTTTATTTTTTTTTTAAATTTTTTTTTTTTACACAAAATATTGTGGACAAGAAAAAAGGTACAAACACATAGAAACAGCCGAAATATATAACATACTTCTGGGCTCCTCCTATCATATGGGGAAGGAGCTCATCCTATTGTGTTATGTGTAAATTCAATGTGTAGCCAGATGGCTTTAACTGATGGGAACCTTAACTTCACCAACCTTCTGCTTTAATGCAGAGGATAAAAGACAACAAAACTTCCTGGGTTCCTGGTTTTCTGTGACCCGAGAATTTTGTCTGTTTCCTGTTGTTTGCAACATTTGCAATTCTGCAGTAAGCAAAATTAAGCCGTTTCCTGTTTTCTGCCCAGTGAGACGGATGCTCTCTGCTTTATTCTGACATGTGTGATGGCCCAGAGTCTTTCCACCCACTGCTAACCACCAAAACTGAAGAATTGTCGGTCAAAAATGAGAGGCTGGCGCAAGATGGCGGACTGAGCAGTTGCTTTTGTACAGAGCTCGTTGATATTATCATAAATTTAGTATACTGTTTTTGAAAGTCCACTGAATATTGTCAAGATGAATGCACAAAAACTGCAAAGAATTAAGTCAAAAACTGACACCAAAAAACCAGGACCTCTGTCCGAGGGTGAAAGAAAAGATAGTAGCCGTGTGTTCGAGCATGGCTATGCGATGGAGCTAACTGTGCAAAGTAAGAGGGTGCATGGTGAGGACTCCACACCATCAACGCCAAGTAAGAACTTGAAACCTACAGAGAAAAAAATCCAAGTCCTTGGAGGATTGTGAGAATGATGAGTTTTCTAATTCCACAATACTGGAGGCAATACTGAAACTAGAAAAAAGAGTGGACGAGCAGCTGGCGGATTTGACTATGCAGTCAAAGCAAAAGAGCATTACGCTTGCTAACCTAGTTAAGGCTTTACAGTTTAAGGCAGAAGAGTTGGAAGAGTGTAAAGAGAAAATTAAGGAGCTGGCCCACGGCCAAAATTAAATGGATTAAAAGTTAAGCCAACAAAAGCAAATTATGGAAATCTCATAAAGATAAACACGACTGACTGAACAGAAAAATAAATCTATTAAATGTGGTTTATTAAACATAAGATCTCTCTCCTCAAAGACTTTTTTAGTAAATGACTTGATTTGTGATAATCACATTGATTTGCTTTGTCTCACAGAAACCTAGTTGCAGCAGGAGGATTATGTCAGTATAAATGAGTCAACTCCTTCCAGTCATTTAAATTTTAACATTCCTAGAAATACTGGTTGAGGAGGAGGAGTTACAACCATTTTTTGTTCTGATTTACTAATTAATCCCAGACCACTTGATAGCTACAGTTCTTTTGACCATCTGACCCTTAATTTTCCTCATCCAAGTGACAAAACATTTGTTTGTGGTTTTGGATTGTCCACCAGGCCCTTACTCTCAATTCTTGGATCAGATCTCACATTTTTTATCTGATTTAGTATTAAATACTGATGGGGTCATTATAGTGGGGGACTTCAATATTCATGTGGATACTGAAAGTGATAGCCTAAATGCAGCCTTTAATGCCATTTTAGACTCAATTGGCTTTACTCAAAAAGTACAGGGATCGACCCACTCGGGTAAACACACTTTGGACCTTGTACTGACATATGGTATTGAATGTGAAGAAATAACAGTCCACCCACATAACCCGGTCCTGTCTGACCACTTCTTGATAACTTTTGAATTTACTTTAACTGACCATCTTAAATCTGAAAGAAAATTTCATTATAGTAGAGCTTTATCAGACAATGCTGTAACAATTTTTAAAGAATCTGTTCCATTCTTACTTTCCTCAGTGTCTCAGAGTAACACAGTGGATGGCAGCAATTCTATCTCTAACCCTTCAGAAATTGATGATCTGGTTCACAGCGTTACGTCCTCATTGCGTTTGGCATTACATAGTGTAGCCCCCTTAAAAAACAAAGTGGCTAGCCATAGGAGGCTGACTCCTTGGTTTAACGCAGAGTTGCGTACTTTAAAGCAGAATACTAGGAAGTTGGAGAGAAAATGGCACTCTACACATCTAGAGGATTCCTATTTAACCTGGAATAACAGTCTACTGCTGTATAAAAAAGACCCTTCAACAAGCTAGAACAGCATATTTTTCATCATTATTGGCGAATAAAAACAATCCTAGGTTTCTTTTTAGTACAGCTGCAAAACTTACACAGTCATAGCTCTGTTGAGCCAACTATTCCCCCAGCTCTTAGCAGTGATGATTTTATGGGATTCTTCATGAATAAAATTGTTTCTATTAAAAATAAAATCATTGGAATCCTCCAAAACATGATTACTTCTTCCTCAGTAAATGAGGCAGCATCAGAAAGAACTGTGGAACCTCATTTGTGCTTAGGCTGTTTTGATTCAGTCGAGCTTTCGGAATTATCAAAAATATTGGCCTCATCTAGACCTTCAACTTGTATGTTGGACCCAATCCCGGCCAGATTGTTAAAGGGGGTGTTCCATTTGGTTCCTGGCCCCATTTTGGATATGATGAATCTATCCTTAGTGAAACGGATACATACCACAACAATTTAAAATAGCTGTAATTAAACCTTCCCTCAAGAAACCTTCCCTTGATCAAGATGACTTTGTGAATTACAGACCTATATCTAACCTTCCTTTCTTATCCAAAATCCTTGAAAAAAATTGTTGCTAATCAAGTCTGTGAGGATCTAAACAGTAACTGGTTAGTCAATCACTTCATCTGGATGGCATTAAATTGGCCCCCAGTAATAACGTAAAGAACCGTGGCGTTATTTTTGACCAAGACTTGACATTTAAATCCCATATTAAACATGTTTCTAGGATTTCTTTCTTTCACCTCCAGAATATTGCTAAAATTAGAAACATCCTGTCCAGGAGTGATGCTGAGAAACTAATCCATGCATTTGTTACCTCAAGGCTGGACTACTGTAATTCTTTACTATCAGGTCCACAAAATGCCATTAAAAGCCTTCAGTTGATCCAAAATGTGGCAGCAAGAGTTCTGATGAATATTAAAAAGAGAGATCACATTTCTCCTGCTTTAGCTTCCCTTAATTGGCTCCCTGTTAAATCCAGAATAGAATTTAAGATCCTTCTTCTTACATACAAAGCCCTTAATAATCAAACTCCATCATACATCAGAGATCTGATTGTTCCATATGTTCCCAACTGAGTACTTCGCGCTCAGACTGCAGGTTTACTTGTAGTTCCTAGGATTTCTAAAAGTAGAATGGGAGGCAGATCTTTTAGTTATCAGGCTCCTCTCCTGTGGAACCAGCTCCCAGCTTTAGTCCGTGAGGCAGACACTGTTTACTTTTAAGGCCAGGCTTAAAACTTTCCTTTTTGATAAAGCTTATAGTTAGAGTGGCTTAGGTCATCCTGAGCTATCTCTGTAGCTATGCTGCTATAGGCTTAGACTGCTGGAGGACAGACTTAGCAATTTTCTTCACTCTGCTACTTCCTTTTCTCCTACGACTGTCCAGTTGTATTACAGTACATTCTGTTATTTCGACTGTTAACTTTGTGTTCCCTCAGTGTTTTTCTCTCCATAGAAGATATACCTGGTCTGGTATCCTGCTTGGCTGCAATGCCCTGTTGGACGGGGGGCATCGACTGGGATGATGCTCCCAGTAACTGAACATCCACTGTGTCCTGTTATCAACTTTTTACTTTCTGTAACATAGAAAGTTCTCTTATATCAGATCTTCTGTTCCTTCTGTGTCTCTGCTCTGTCTTCTCAGGAGCGATACAGAATGAGATGATGTTTAAGGATCAAGGGTTTGAAAGAGCAGCCAGATGAAGATATCAGAGCACAAATTATCCAGATTCTTGGCACCATCGCTCCAGGCATGGAATCGAAGTTGGAGGATGCCGTGCACAGGCTGGGAAAAAAGATAGAGAAGAAGAACAGGCACGTCATAGTCCTATTTACCCAAAGGCGGGTGAAAGAAGAGATTTGGCATCGGAGCAAAGATGCAACGATCTGCAAGGAAAAGGGCATTTGCTTCGCTGAAGTGCTTCCACGGGAGGATTGGGAAGAGAGAGAAAGACTGGCCCCGAACTGAACAACCCCGGTGTGAGGGTAAGCGAGCCTTCTTTCGAGGTCCTCATGGATATATTGATGGAAAGCGGATGGAGGACGTCAGATGAACTCAAAGGTGAACTCAAATATGCTGAGGAATGTGTTGGATAGTGGATGTTCTAAAGGGATAGAGCTCTTATGAAAAGTTACCGTTTAGGCTACTTAGCTACTGAGGGGGTTGAGTGACAAGTTGTTGTCTAAGTGTTGGTTGTCTGTTCGTGTTACTATTCATGGTAAATGTTAATATTTCATTTGGTTCTTTAAATGTTAGGGGCTTGAAAGACATTAAGAGAAAGGCACTTTTTTTATTCTTTAAGGGGCAGAAATGTCACTGTTTGTTTCTACAAGAGACTCATTCTTCTGTTGCTTATGTACCCTTTTGGGCTGATAGATAATGGATCTTATCGCTCTGGAGGTGTGGCTATATGCTTTAATAGATGTCCAGGAGAAATCTTAACACATAGAGCTGATGTTGAGGGACGCTGGTTAACAGTGGTGTTAAAAAGCAATAGCTTACTGCTCATTGTCACAAATGTGTATGGGTACAGTCATGATGGTCAGAACAAAAGATTATAGCAGAACATTACTAAGGTGATAACAGAACTGAAAATGGTGTATCCCACTGACCATATTCTAGTAGGAGGTGACTGGAATATGATACCTGATGAGTGGGTTGATAGGTGGCCTCCTCGCTTAGGAAGATCAGAGTGTAACGACACAGTTAATAGTTTTGCGACAGAGAACAATTTAATGGATGCTTGGTGGGTACTTAACCCCAGCATTAAAAGTTATTCATGCTTTAAGCCTAATGGCGGATGTAAATCAAGAATTGATTACTGGATGGTGAGCGATAATATTCTGAAGTGCACTTCTCAATCTAAAATCTCCATAGCGCCCCTGACCGATCATTGCTTTATAGATCTTATATTAGAATCCACAAGAAAGGAATTTAGAAACAAAGGATATTGGAAATGTAATACCCATTTGTTAAAAAAATGAAGATTACTGTGATAAGATAAGAGGAATAATAAGATAAATTGAAAATTATGATTCTATTGTTGGTAATATATGCACTTGGGAATTTACTAAATTCAAAAATCAGAGAATTTACGGCAAACTTTTCTGAGAACTTGAACAAAAAAAAAGGGAATATGAATGTAAGCTGCTTCAAGAAATTACTCAGTGTTGTAGCAAGAGTGGGCAAAATAGCCAGGAGAAAAACAAACTGATGGAGTTACAAACCAAATTAGATGATTTATATCCTGAGAGAGCCCAAGGTGCGTTTATAAGGTCACGAGCCAAATGGATTAAGGCAGGAGAGAAGAATTTCTCCTATTTCAGAAACTTGGAGAAAAGTAGACAACAGAGGAACACAATCACAAGTCTTGTGTTAGATGGGATTGAATGCAAAGATGTGAGGAGGATAGAAAAGGAAGTATTCACATTTTACTCTAAGTTATACTCATCAGATTACTCAATAGAAGAAGCTGATGATTTCTTAGACAAAATCTGGAATTATATAAATCTGGAATGATATCCTAGTTATTGAAGATTCCTTCAAAGATTTGTGTGAGGCAGAGGTTAGAATTGAGGAATTGGATACAGTTATTATGAAGATGGCTGCAAATAAATCTCCAGGAACGGATGGGCTCACTGCTAATTTTTACAAGTTCTTTTGGAATGATCTAAGATGTTTACTGTTGAAAGCTTTAAAAGAATGTATAGAGGAAAGAGAACTGATGTCAAACATGAAACAAGGGTTGATTACACCGATTCCAAAATCAGGTAAAGATAAAATAATTTTAGATAATTTAGGGCCGATAACGTTATTGAACACAGATTACAAGATTCTATCAGGGGTTATTGCTGGGAGGTTGAAAAACGTAGTTGTCATATCGACGGCCTTAAGCGGCTGGATTTCAGGAGCAATGACATCGAGGCAGGAATTTGGCAAGTCACGCAGAGTGGTTTATTTTGCACCAGTTGTCTGGATTACAGGCAGCAACAACACTCTCCAAGCCTGACACACATGCAGTCCTATATAGTCTGCTTCAAATTGGACTAAACCATCTAGCTCTGCTCTCCAGGGGAGCTCCTCTGCTACCCTCACCAAATATTTCAAAACTTTATTTAAATACAAATAGTTCCATAACCCATTACATACAAAAGTACAGATATGAAAATCCTCATCTACTTCCAAACACCAGATTAAAACACCCCTAAGAAAACCCATTAGAATATTTCCCCCACACTCTCCTCCTGGCCTCAACCGGAACCTTTAAATGGTGCTCAGACCCCCGGGGAAAGATTTGCCCGAACACCCTGGTGAGGAAACAGGAAGAAAGGTGAGTGAACACACTTCAAACTTCACTTCTTAATTTAACACTGTCCTTTCTTGCATCCTTCACTCCCAGCTTTCCTACTTCTGAGAAACCATTTTGTTTCATGTAACAATTCTTTTCTTCCTCTAGACTACTCCACATGACTTAACGAGGAGCAGCTGTGGCTCTCCTGAAACAAAGGCAACCATCCATCTCACAATTATCTTCAATAAATATCTTAAAACCTTCCGTGTACAATGGTCTTCTTTCATATACAAATACACTTAAAATACAGTATTAATAAGGGGTCAAGTTAACGTGCTCCTATTCCCCAGTGTAACAAAGATAATTTACAAACAAGTAATGAAAGTCCTCATTACAGTCGTATCTAATATAATTAGTGAAACTCAATCAGGATTTTTGAAGGGAAGATCAATTCATAACAATATCAGGCTAGTGTTGGATCTCCTAGACTACAATGACATACATACTTCAAGAGAGTGGGTATATTTTATTTTTAGATTTTTATAAAGCGTTTGATTCTGTTGAGCATAATTTCATACTGAAGACTCTGAAATACTTTGGGTTTGGAGAAATGTTTATAAATACAGTGGGGATGTTGTACAACAAGATCAATAGCTCTGTGTCTTTGGGACAGGCCACTTGTTCCAGATTTGAGGTATACGTCAGGGATGCAGTTCCTCACCATTGCTGTTTATTATGGTTGCAGAGCTGTTAGCTATTTACACGAAGAACAGTCGAATTGAGGGGTTATCTGTCTTGGGTAAACAGATAGTAATAAGTTAGTTAGCGGACGACACAACCTTATTTTTGAAAAATGAAAGTCAGTTTCCGTTAGCCTTGCAAATGATCAGTCAATTTTCCAAAGCATCTGGCCTACAGCTAAACTTAAATGTGAAATAATGCCTTTACATGAGTGCCCCCTGCAGACAGTATGTAATATAGTGATAAAAAGTGAGGTGAAATACTTAGGCATTATTATTTGTAAAGATAGAACAGTATCTGACAAAAAGAATGTAGAAGATAACATTGATAAATGTAAAGCAATTTTAAATAGATGGCTGCAGAGGGATATTTCTATATTTGGAAGAATTTTGTTAACAAAGATGGACAGTCTATTCAGACTAATAATTTATATCCAGCATTCTCTTTACCCATCTCACAAAAAATGATCAAAGCTATTACCAATATTAACTTTAAGTTCATATGGAGAAGCAAGTGTCATTATATAAGGAAATGTGATATGGTTAAATCCGATGAAGAGGGGGGCGCCAATGTGATTGATTTTGATGTTATGAATGGTGTTTTGAAACTGAAATGGTTAAAATCTTTTGTTAATAATAGAGACTCTTTTTGGTTTATTGTTCCCAATGGGATTTTTGAGAAAATTGGGGGTATAGATTTTCTGTTACAATGTGATTTTGAATGTAGCTCTTTACCAGCCAAACTTTCTGCTTTTCACCAGCAGGTTCTTCTTTATTGGAAGTTAATGTACAATCATAATTTCACACCACATAACACACCGGTATGGAATAATAGATACATCAAGATATGTAAAAAAATCTGTGTATATGGATGAATGGCGATCAAAAGTTGTGTGGGCTGTTGCCCATTTCATGGATGATTGGGGAACTAGGCTGAAGCATAATGAGTTCTGTACCAGATTTAATCTTGCTGTACAGTAAAAAATTACAATAACATCCTTAGAGCTATACCAGCTTCTTTAAAATCTATTAAAGATGATTGCCTTTATTCTAAGACATCACCTGAGATGAGAGAATATTGAAAGAATTTTACCCTAATGTAGTGAAAAGACAGTATATTATGAAAGACTTAAAAGGTTGAGGAGGTTGAAGTAGTTAGAAAACTTTATATTGGATTTCCTCTCCCTCCTAAAATGAAAGAAGTGCATTTTAAAATTATAAATACTACCCAACAAATGAATTTTTAAGGTCAAAATTTAACTTTGATGTGAACGGTTGTGTTTTCTGTGAAAAAGAAATTGAAAATTTGGAACATTTGTTTTTCTCGTGTAATCCTGTGCAGTCTTTCTGGAAAGATTTGTGGTGCTGGCTCCATTCAAAGTTTGAGACCCCTCCATTAACGTGGGAAATAATCCGATTTGGTCTGTGTGATAAGCGGAATGTATCTTTTGTTTTGAATGTTTTGATATTAGTTGGAAAATCTTTTATACATAAATGTCGTTTTTTTTTTAAGACTATCCCATGCTTAGCCCACTAAAGAAATAAGTTTTACTTATTGTACAGATCCTTAGTGCTTATGAAGGATGTGAAAGCCCCTGCACCTGGTGTCTCTTTTGTCTGCCTTCAATTGAGTTGTGTTTTGAGCCCTTGCCTTAACTCTGTTTCTGTTTTGTTGTCTTGTAAATTGATGCAGCGCCTTGTTTGTTTGTTTGTTTAAAGTTTAATAAAGAGAAGGAAAAAAATCGGTCAAAAATATCATCTGATGTCCATTTTCTGTTCAGACCACTCGAGGTTAAATTAAACATTGTTCTGTCAGCCAATGAAACATATTGGATTCCAACTCCTCTCTGATTGGTCAAACCTCTGTTGACTTCACAGAAGCCAGGAAATTACAAAACTGCTTTTTTCATTAATGTCATAAGGGGGCACAGTTATTGTAAACTTATTCTTTCTGGGGTAAAATAATAAAAAAATAAATAAAAGAAAACCCCAACAAAAAAACCAGTCGGGGCTTGTTATGCATTGCAGCCGTTTTTCAAAGCCGAAGTTGCAAACGGAGGCCAACTTCAGCTTCGTTGCCATTCCCCCCACAAATGAATCTTCCTAAATAAACGCTTTACAGTCTTAATCTGCATCCTGCGTCTCCATCAAACGTTAGCATCAGAAGTGTTTCATACCTATTCGGTGTAAGATGATCCGGGGTGTCCGGATGAAATCCAGCAGTCTGCGCTGATCATCCATCTCTTCCTCGGACTTTTCTTTAAACTCTGTGAAAGTTTCTTCAGCAGGAGTTAAATGATCGATGATCAACTCTCGTTGAAGGTGGACTGAAGACTTTCTTTCCGCAAAGTAGTGATGGGAAGACAACAGTGTTCCAGGACGCACTGAAACTATATGTGAAACGTTTGTTCCAAGGAGCAAACTCTGCCGCTCAGACTTGAGGCCAACCCGGAAGTAACAAAAATTGCAGTTCATCAGCTGGGGCCTGGAAAGAAAGGAGCAATTTCTTCTTCCTTTTCTTCTTTATTTTATTGGCGGATCACATCTCATCGGTGCATACCGCCACCCACTGTACAGGCGTGTGCAAAGGGACTTAACAGGCTATTATCAGGCTAAATAAATCCTAGATTCTTTTAATTAGACCTGTCTCTCTCAAAAAGATAAATAAGGATTTGCTCTAATCACTCTTCATTCCTTCTTCCTTAAGGGTGTTCTCTATGCCACTTTCACCCTCTCTTTCTTTCCATTTTTGCCTATGTTCTGTGTATTTTTTGCAATTACATAAAATATGATCTACATCTCCTATAGCTTGGCATTCAGTACATAAACCATTATTATGATCTGTAGTGTGCCATTAAGTCCTGTGTGACCCAGTCTTGGTCTACAATAAACCACTTCTTCTCTTCTTCTGAGACCTAATGATATCCTTTTCTTCCACACATTTTCCTGGATCGTATGATAATGCCTTGCATTGTGTTCTGTCTTCCATTCATTTTGCCATTTTAATAGAACTTCTGGTTTTATTTTAGCTTTGGCTTCTCCCTTCCCCATTGAAATATTAACATTTCCTTAGCAGTTTTATCAGCCATTTAATTTCCTTTTATCCCAACATGTGCTGGAATCCAACACAACTGAACTAAGATTCCAAGGTTCTTCAGATTCAATAAAAAATGCCTTACCTCTAATACAAAATCCTCTCTTATTGATAATTTCCTGTTTTAAGACTGGGTAAACCTGTCAAGGATTTAGTACATATGACTGATCGAAGTGGCTTAATTTCTTCAATCCACCTCAGAGCAGTTATTATTCCAGCTAGTTCTGTAGTATATATTGATAAGAAATTGCTGTCTATATCTACGGAAGAGGATTAGGGCCACTGAAGAAAAAAAAAAAGAATTCTGACTTTTTTTCTGACTTTAAAGTCTGACTTTAAAGTCAGAATTCGGACTTTAATCTCAGAATTCTGAATTTAATCTCAGAATTCTGACTTTAAACCAAGAATCTGACTTTAATGCAGATGGGCACCTGAAGGAGCAACCAGCAATGACGGAGATTTGAGTTTGCTGGAGGACAAATAACTTTCTAGAGGAACATGTCGGACCTGAGTGACTTTTTACGTGGCCGAGGGGTCCCCGAAGATGCCATTTCATTAATGGAAGATGACAAGGTGAGTAAAGCACGAGAAATATAAAGCGGCACGGTCAAGGCTAGCTGTTAGCATGTGTGTTAGCTTACATTGTTAGAGGAATAAATGTGTCTCACAGTGTTACATAACGCTGGAATTATCTCAGAGGGGTTTGTTGCGTTTTATTTTATTGCTCCTCTACTTGAATGCTTTCCGAAGAAATTAAGCAGTGGCTGTATTAGGGGCTGTTTACACGACAACGTTTTTCAGCAAAACTGAGGTTTTTCTCTCCGATTCGGCCTCTCGTTTACACGACAACGGGAAAACGGGGGGGCGAAAACGCAGCTTTTGGGAAACGGCTTCCAGAGTGGAGAGTTTTGAAAACGCTGGGGGATTCGTTGTCATGTAAACGCAAGCCGGAGACTTTTGAAAACGATGACGTCACTGGCAGCCACCTACGGACATGTTGCACTTGCGCACTCGCCTTTCTACAGAAAAACAACAACAATGGCGGATCCAGGTATGCGGTTACTGCTGATGCAGCTTCTGGAGTTATTTGGTCTCTCTCTAAGCAAAACTTAGAGATCATCAGGCTTTTATGCGATCGCCAACGGAAACGCATACAATACGTGCGCCAAATAATCAATAGGCCTTTATTTAAGCGGAGGAGAACTACAAGAAGACCGCCATTGTTAGTTATCATGAAATGTTTCTTTTCCGGATTGTGAGGGAGAAACCTTTGAACACTGCATTCACGGGGCACACTGCCATCTAAAGGCCAGGCATATGTACTACATCGTTTTCCATCGCGCCCCCTGTCGTGTAAATGCAGTGCGTTTTCACCCGCGTATTCAAACAAAACCGGCAACGTTGTCGTGTAAACAGCCACTTAGTATTAGCTACCGATGCTAGCTACCTGTGCAATATGAGTAATCGGTCTTTGTCAGATGATGTAACGGGTGTTGAGCCGCGTTGCATGATGCGATGGTTGAGTGTACACAACAACGGAAGCTGCGATCGCTGTGTATGTGGAGTGTATACAGGAAATCCTTCCTGCCCACAGCCATCATCATCTACAACAACTCCTTAAAGAATTAATTATATGAGCTATACCAACACTTAATTTCCCTCTGGGATCAATAAAGTATTTTTGAATTGAATTGAATTTGAATAAACCTGGACAAAATGGTTCCCTCGTGTTGTGTGACGGGCTGCCATAACAAGTCACACAATACCAGGAAACAAAAACTTTACAACCACATAATTTTTTTGGGTTTCCCGTTTGGAAAAGTGATTTTGGACAGAAAATGAGAGAATGGCCTGGGTCGCACCTGTGGGATGGAAGGGCATTACTTTCGAAATCGCATACCCAAGGAGGAGGAGGAGGAGGAAGGGGAAGAGCAAGGGCAAGGAGACAAGCAGTCTCGGATGAAATTCGAGCCACTTTAGCTGACCATGTTCTTGTCCATGGTATGACTATGAGGGAGGCTGGGCAACGAGTACAGCCAAATTTGAGTCGCTTTACTGTTGCCTCCATCATCAGAACCTTCAGGGAGGAAAACAGGTAGTTGTTCTTGCAGTAAGACTGCTCTGTACAGTAACTTTTGAGTGCTGAACTCATGCTGTTGCAACACATACACTGTTGTACTATGCTACTGTAATAAAGAAATGCATCAAATTGCCTTGCATACAGAGTTTTAATATGTTTCCATTTTTTCCTGTAAAAAGAATGTGGGACAGTTACAGTAATCCAGTAAGTGCTTCTATTTTTGTAGGACACAGAGACGACCACCTGGTAGAGGCAGGCTAAGGCCTTTGTCAGAGGAGCAAGAGAGGGAGCTTGTGAACATGGTAATTGCCAATAATGTAATCCGGCTGCGAGAGATTCAAAGGAGAGTGATTGAGGATGATCATCATTTTCGAGGGATAAATGTCATCAGCCTCTCCACAATTGATCGCATCCTCCGAAAGAACCAATTCCGGATGAAACAGGTGTACCGCGTCCCTTTTGAACGAAACTCTGACAGAGTGAAAAACCAACGAGTGGAATATGTTCAGGTATGAGTTTTGATTTTGTATGAAGTATTGCGTTCCATCACAGCATAGCAGTTTATGCTGCCATTTGTGCCCTCTTGAACTGTGGTTCAGGGTAGTGATTTACTCTATTGTGTTTTGTGTTTTGCAGAGAATGTTTGAGATTGAAGGACGGCCTGTTCCCCATGAAATTATCTTTGTGGATGAGGCAGGTTTTAACCTGACCAAAAGGAGGAGAAGAGGGAGGAACAGAATTGGTCATCGGGCTATTGTAAATGTCCCTGATCAGCGTGGAGGGAATGTCACTATGTGCGCAGCCATCAGCCAACGAGGGGTACTCCACCGCCATGCCATTCTAGGACCCTATAGCACTATGCTCCTCCTTGCTTTCCTTGATGGTCTAAGAGAGCATATGTTCCAGCTGGACTACAGGGAACCAGCACAGCCAGAGCAGCCTCTCTACATTGTTGTTTGGGATAATGTCAGCTTCCATCATGCTGTTCTGGTTCGTGAGTGGTTTACCAAAAACCCAAGGTTTTCTATCATCTTTCTGCCTGCATACTCTCCCTTTCTAAACCCGATAGAGGAGTTTTTTTCGGCATGGCGGTGGAAAGTGTATGACAGAGAGCCTTATGGCCGTGTTCACCTCCTCCAGGCCATGGAAGAAGCCTGCCTAGACATAACAGTAGATGCATGCCAGGGGTGGATCAGGCATGCAAGAGGATTTTACCCCCGCTGCCTGGCTAGGGCCAATATAGCCTGTGACGTGGATGAGATTCTCTGGCCTGACCCAGACCAAAGACAGGATGCTAAGGTGGAATAATTTTTTGTGTATGTGTTGTACTGTATAGTACATGAATAAAAATGTGCCAGTGTACATTGGTTGCGTCTTTTTTGTTCATCATGTGAAAATGTTTTTGAAGAACCACAAGCGACATAACTGGCCAGTTTTGGAAATATTGTTTTTAATTTATTGCACCAGTGTGTAAGACTATGTTGTAGTGTGAGTGTTTTTGAGGCCTTGTGTGTGATATCTGAGGGCAAATTTTGATTTTTCAGCAAGAGTGAATGGTTTTGAGTGTAGAGCTTCATTTTGACCTGAAAATAGGATGTTTGGGAAATTGGGTGAGACATTATGGATTTGTGTTTACTGTTTTGAGAATATGAGGCATAGTTTCAAGAAATGTGTTTAAGCAATTGAGAAAAACTGTAATACTGGGTGTGCAATGATTCCCCATATTTTGAACGTAGCATTAACTAACTGATAACCATACCCAAGGGAGCGCTCGAAAACAGACTCCCTATTAGTAGTGGGCAATATAAAAGGTATACATTTTATACATTTTGCCAAAGGTAGAGCTTTTGAAAACACTGCTCTACCTCGATTATGCATTTTCATGATGTCATCAAGCTGTGCCTACATATTTTGTACCAGGTACGCAAAGAAGATAAATACAGATGTTCAGTGTTTGTCTTTACACTAGATATTCCAAGTTTGAAATTTGTGGTTTTTCATTTAAAGGTCAAGAAACCTGTTAAACTTTGAAGCATTTTCAATTCAAATATATGCAGGTTTCCTTTTGTGCGATATTACATTTATAAATAAGTAACAAGGAAAGTTCGAACTTTATTCTCATAACATTTAGCTTTTATTTCATTTAAAACATCTGCATATTACTTATGTTGTGAGAATTTTTGTGTTTAATTATTTTGGAAAAAGATTTGAATATTTTTTTTATAATGCATTTCGAAAAAGACATTTTTTTAATGGCATTCTAGACCTTTTGGAAGTTGTTCTGCTGCAATGTATCTGGAAAATGGGAATGGCATTTTGACATATATAACGAAGAAAAAAAAACATATTGCAATACATAGTTACTGCACATGCTCTAGATTATATTGCAATTTAGATTTGAGGCCATATCACCCAGTTCTACTCCGTAGTCATTTAACTGTTTGGAAATAAATTAAAAAATATGGTCAATGCACATGTGCTGAGAAAGGTGCAGTTATGTCCATTTATAAAACAAATTCCAAAGTAATAAAATCTAAGTAAAAAACAAACGAAAAAAATAATTTTATTCATAAAAAGACCTTTCAGTATTTTTAACATTACCAAAACATTTACATGTTCTTGTTTTTAAAACACAATTTACAGAGCATGAGTACACCCTCTTACCTGAATGAGATTAAGAAAGCAGAATTGGATAAGACTTTTGTCCAAAAAATCTCCAGTAAAATGACCATCAACCTGAAAAGTTTGAAATAAGTTGATCCAAAACTGTGCACTCTGTTTGCGTAAGGTAGCCACCAGCCTTCTATACGTTGGTTGGCAGTACTTCTTCCAAAAATGAAACTTTTCTCCCCTGCAAAACTGTCTCTGTGGTTTCGCCGCAAAAACATCTGCATATGTTCGACACACGTATTTTCCGTACCTCTGTCAGCACGTATCCTTTCTGAACATCCGTTGTCACATGAAACTGTTTTCAGAAAATAGCTGGCAATCAATTTAGGGTCTTTGTTTGTGATATAAGCCTCCATCCATAACACATAGCGGCTGAAACCGTCTATACAACCACTGATAGCAATCCCATAGGGTTTTAGTTTATCGTATCCATCCATGTGCCATAGTGCATTTGGTCCTCTGCAGTTGTACTGACGTCTTTTCAAACGTCGAGTTCGTCTCAGTTCCACACCTTGTGGGTCAACCAATTTGATTATGCGTCTAACAGTATCTTGTGACACCACAAATCCACGTTGAACAGCTCGAAGATGTAGCCAACGATAACCTTGCATCTGTCCATTGGTCATAATTTCATGTTGTACAAAGGCTAGCACATCCTCCAGGTCAGATTGATTCTTCCTTCTGAACAGCCCAAGTCTTTTACAAATTCTCTTTAGAGTTCGAACACTTATTATAGTCTGATGACTGTGCGCTAAAACTGCAAGTATTTCTTTGTTGCTGAAAGAAAGTCTGAAGTGGAGTCTGATTAGGTCATCCAAGTCTGACATTTTGGGAGCTGTGTCTCTCACTTTATGAAGAAGAATCTCAATAAAAGTCCTTGTTTTATTTTTGAGAGTCGTCTTTTGCTTTTGCAGAAATTCAAGTGGGCAATTTGGTCACCATAGGAGGGGATGTAATTTACCAGTTGCATCATCCATCAGTGCTATGATCAATCTGGATGGAAGCAGAAAGAAAATGATTATTTTCATTTGATCAAAAGAAACATTAAAAGTCAAAAAATGTTAAAAAAGGAGGTACAATTTACTAATGAAAACGAGTAGTGTAAGAGCCTAAACTGATTTTGAGGACTGCATAAATAACTCAAACGTTTAATCTTTATTGTTTTGAAATTATTAGAATTAGAATATATGTTTGAAAACATGCATAATTTATAGAAGTAATGTTAATTTCATTTTATGTATGAACTTTTTAGAGGATAATTAATTCATATTATGTTTAGTTTAACGAGAGGAAGTGGGTGGGCCGATGGAGAGCAAAGATTTATTCCAGACTAATAGGATGCAGGGTGAGGCCGCACAGTTTTTTGACCTCCTCCCATGCCACCTGCTATTTTGTTTGATCAAGGACTATAGGATAAAGGTCATGAATTTTTTTGTTTGTTATTGTACATCTTCAGATTTCAGTAAACGGTAAAAGCGCAACCTGGCTCTGAGATTTTTTTTTTTTTTCTGTTTTTTGGAAGAGGTGACGAGGTTGTGGAGCGTCAGACTGGGTTTCCCCGCAATATGGATCTATAAGTAGAAAGAATAAACTATTTAGGAAATTATTTTCTTCAAATTATAATTAAGGCCATAGGTTTCTAGGAAAATACTGAAATACGCTAAATAGAACCATCCTCTACTGTATTACAGTTTTTTTCGATTGCTAAAACTCAAAAAGCAAAAATCAGGCACAATTTTCACAACCTCTACTTCTGTTCCCAATTGCTTGACTCAATTTATCACTACTTAAGATTTCCTTATCATATTAGAACTCTGACTTTCCTTCTTTACACTCTGATGTCAATTTCACATTACCTTGCTGTCAAAACACAGCACACAATTTTTCAGGTTTACACACATTTCTCACATAAAATCTCAAAGCTTCAATCAACAACACACAAATATTCAAATCTCTAAACTTTCGGGTCTGGCGAGCAATTTGCAATCAAGGACTGCAGCATAAAAGGAGGCTTGACGTTCTTTTTTGTTTGATGAGCAATGGAGAACAGAGACAACAGACAACAGAGAAGGAGAGGGGTACGTATGGGAGGAGGAGGAGGAGGAGGAGGAGGAGGAGGAGGAGGTGGACGGGGAAGAGGAGGAAGACAACAACAAGGAGAAGCAAGGGAACGAAGAAGGAGAATCCAAATCTCCGATGAGATTCGTGCCACTGTATTGGACCATGTGCTCAACCATGGGTTGACCATGAGGGAGGCTGGCCAGAGGGTCCAGCCAAACCTCAGCCGTTTCACAGTGTCGACCATCATTGGGACGTTCAGGATGGAGAACAGGTATGAAATTTATTTTCCATGTGCATTGTAATACAACATTCAATAGACTACAGCACTCTTTCCTAAACAGTGTTTTGGGACACATTTGTGGGTTGCAGTCATATTGTTTTGGGTCCCTTTATTCTTTTTTTCACACATTTTTTTATCAATTATTATTATTATTATTATTTCAAAACATTTAAGTAAAGGAAAATGATTCCAAGAAAGCAAATATTTCCATGAATTACTGTGAAAAGCAAACGTCATTTTTCTTTCCCAGGTACTGTAATTTCATGAAGAAATAAAAGAGAAATCCAAGAAATTCTATGAAATACAGCATTAGAAAACAAATGTGTGCAGTAAAAAGTAGTGAAAAAAGCAACTCTACAAGCTCACAAAACAGTGCAAAGTGATGCGTTGAGCTTGTAGATCTGCTGTTCACTCGTTTGGGTCTTGGGCTAGTGTCTACAGTAATCTCTCTTTGAGGTCACTAGCTGAAAAGTTTGGGAACCAGTAC
Organism: Valencia hispanica; assembly: GCA_963556495.2. NCBI lineage: Eukaryota > Metazoa > Chordata > Actinopteri > Cyprinodontiformes > Valenciidae > Valencia > Valencia hispanica. Next base: position 14,573,494 of record OY747713.1, on the reverse strand, counting down.
ACTACAATGTGCTCACAGTATTAATATTTTTCCGGGTGGCCAGAGAACCTCATCGTGGAGGAAGAACTTCAATTGTCACACAGCAACAAGAGACAGCCATTGTAGACATGGTCCGTGAAAACAATAGCCTCACACTAAAACAGATACAAACAAGGGTTCTGGCTGACAATACCATCTTCAATGACCTCCACACAATCAGCATCTCAACAATACATCGCATACTTCACAGAAATTTAATGACAAGGAAGCAAGTCTACAGGGTTCCATTCCAATGCAACACAAACCGTGTGAAGGCTTTACGTCGAGTATGTGCTTGTAAGTCCCATACATTCATCACTGACACATGCATGCACTGTACCACTATACAGTAATCTTCTGTAATAGTGTTCCTTTTCTACATTGTCTCAATGTAGCATACTGTCTCTGTCTATAGTGTAAATTGTATTCTCATACTGTCTGCTTCAGCGTATCCAGGACTATGACACAGCCAATGAAATCTATGAATACATCTTTATAGATGAGGCTGGGTTCAACTTGATAAAAAGGAGGCGCCGGGGAAGAAATGTGATTGGCCAGCGGGCCATAATCGAGGTCCCAGGCCTGCGTGGTGGCAACGTCACTATGTGTGAACCACCATGGCATCCTACACCGACTTGCCCACCTAGGGGCATACAACACAGCCCTTCTACTGGAATTCCTAAACGGCCTGTATGATGTGCTTGTTCAACCTGATGACATAGATAACCCACAGCGGGTCAACTATATAATCATTTGGGACAATGTAAGTTTCCACAAGGCTGCCCAGGTGCATGAGTGGTTTCAGGACCACCCACGGTTTTCTGTTTTATACCTTCCACCTTATTCCCCCTTCCTCAATCCCATTGAGGAGTTTTTCTCAGCCTGGAGGTGGAAGGTGTACGAAAGGAATCCACAGAGCCAGGTCCCACTGCTTCAAGCCATGGAGGAGGCTTGTGGAGATGTGGGCTTTGAGGCCTGTCAGGGCTTCATGAGGCACTCGAGGCGGTACTTCCTGCGCTGTTTGGACCAGGAGGACATCGCCTGGGATGCTGACAAGGCCCTCTGGCCAGACAGAGACCGGAGGCATGATGCCCCATGATTATGCTTGAATGGGAGAGGGGGGGGGGGGGGGGGTTAAAAATAAAATGTTTTGTCTCAAAATTTGTGTGATGTCTAATGTTTGTCTATGAGAGAAGTGGGCATTGTAATTGATTCAGTGTGTTCCATTTCTATAATTGTGTTTTCAGTTTTGCTCTTCAGTGTTCTTTCCATGCTTGTTGGTAGTGTTCAGCCAAAAGCTACTTGTGTTTATTCAATGAATGGTATGTGTGTGTCATGTGAAAATATGGCTGTGTTTACCAAATGAAAACACATGTTCCATTTTGTGAAAATGTTACGAGATTTGATGGCAGAGTTGTTTTGCAAAGGGATGCCAGGGTTTAGCAATTTGTGTGTGATGTTTGGGGTTTTGTGTGTGCAGTTTTGAAAAAAAACGTACAGATTTGAAAAACGCGTTTTAGCAATCGAAAAACTGTAAAAGAAAGTAGTGGATTGATTTTCATGTAAAAACAATAACACACCTTCATAATATACCGCCTATTTAAGGTCAAAGTTATTAGTTATAGGACACATCTATTTATCTCATAATTTTGTATTTCCATTTTTTTTATGCAAACACCCCATCATCCTGTGATCAAAGTTCCCCAACAAGCCCCATTTATTTTAGTCTTTTTTTTCTCACCAAAACAAAAAACATCAAAAACATAAATTTAAATCAGTGCTAGTGAAGTAACTAATCTAGGGAATGTATTTATCTCAATGGATGAATAAACACTTACTGTCAATCTGCCAATTTATTATTTATTTATTGTTTATCTAGTAGAATGATTTGTTCTTTAAATGGCCAAACACACACTATGTTATAAAGGCTTTACTGTTTGTGATTGACAGTTGGTAACTACTCTGTTTCCCGTTCTAACAGGTTTCTTTACAAGAGGATTCTAACGGACAGTTATGTGTGGCTAACTTGTTCTTGAAAAATAAATGTTTGTCGGTCACTCAAATACATCATAGACAGAATCCATTTGCCCCACACTCATCCCCACAGACACAGTTCAGCCGTCTGTATTTTAGCATCGTTTTTCACTTGAGAAGACGTAGAGGAGTATCGGGGGCATGTCTAAACTAGGGATGTCACGATCCGATCACGTGATCAGAAATCGGGCCGGTTCACGTGGTTTCAGACTCGATCGGAATCGGACGTTACCTCCAGATCAGGACTCGGATATACAGTAGCCTATATGTACCTGTCAATTTTGAAATTCTATGTGGGTGGGGCTAGTGCCCATCTCAATTCCCACGAGTTAAACCTATTCAATAGTATCCATCTTTTATTCACTTTAAATGATATTCAATCCAAACAACCTGAACAGAGAACTACCCATTAAAGTGAAATTAAACAGTACACCTGCTGCGGTTCCTGCTCCACATAGACCTGTAATGCATGTCTGTATGCGTAATCAAATAGTGGGATTGCTGCAAAGGTTATTGTCATCATGAGGGTAAGGATTTCTGCCTCGGACAGATGACTTCTCATGGGGGTTTAGATGTTGTTCTGGAGGCTGTATCCACCCGCTGTCGCACTGGAGACTGGAATTACGCTGCTTCAGCCTAAAGTTTTAAAATGAGGACACATTTCTCCAATTAAACCAATCAGAAGTCTAAAAGACTCTGAACGAACCGTTTCCTGATCCGTAAACTACGGTTCAGTGGCAGAAAAGCCCGCGGGAGGAAAGCAGCAGCAGCAGTAGGTGTTTGGCACACATCTTACCGCGTCTAACCAGCTGCAAAGACAGCCGCGCACCGAAGTGCCAGAAACTTTTCAACGTCCAGTCAGCTGCCATTCTGCAACATGCCCTAATCAAAGTGTTTTGGAATCTTATATTTAATTGGTTTATTTACCTGGAATCCGTGCGTAAAGTTGAAAGCAACTAAGCATTTGCAACAAGTCAGTGTCTGTCTGCCTGATATGTATAGACATTCTCATTAACTTTATTTAAGTTGAGCTTCCATTTGTTTTTATAATATACTTTTTTATATTTACTGTTGCACTCAAGTCCAAAAGTGAATGATTGTTATTACCTGATTGTTCAATCTACCTCACAGAAGTGCACTGTTTGTTAACAGAATTGTTAAGGTGAATAAAATAATTGTTTTTTTTCTTTAACACATCATTTGAATAAAAGACGGAACATTCTGGATCTGTTTCTTCGCTTGTCTTTATTCTTTTTTATGTAGGCTTTTAGAAGTATTGGATCGGGACTCGGTATCGGCAGATACTCCTGAATTTTCATTATATCCATATATCTAGTGTGTATTTCAAGCATGTGTATTAGCCTACTGCCAAAAGTAGGCCAATTCCGTGTTTACAGGATGGGCAGGCCACTAGCATAACATAACTAGCCCACTGCTTTTTTGAACTGGAGATCATTCAAACAGGAGAACAGTAAAATAAAATACAACAACCCTTGCTGGAAGATTCAGCAATAAACAGCTCCTAAAACCCCAATCTATCGAGTGTGATGTAATATATTGTAAAACAGTTAAAGCTAACAAAGATGCTAACAGAAAGCCGTAACCGCTCAGCATTTGACCTGCAAGGCATAAAACTATTTATCTTGTTTTACTCACCCTTTGCTCTTCCACTAAGAAAACTACATCTTCAGGGATCCATCGGCCACGTAAAAAGTCACTTCAAGCGGACATGTTCCTCCAGACAGTCAGTTCCCCCCTTACACATCTCTACTCCATCACTGAAACTGCTTGCTCCCAAGCTGGTTTTTATTAAGAAAAATTTAATCAGAATTCCTGAGAAGAACGTCAGAATTCTGAGAACAAAGTCAGAATTCTGAGATTAAAGTCAGAATTCTGAGATTAAAGTCAGAATTTTGAGATTAAAGTCAGAATTCTGAGATTAAAGTCAGAATTCTGAGAAAAAAAGTCAGAATTCTGAGAAACAAATCAGAATTCTGAGATTAAAGTCAAAATTCTGAGAAAAAAGTCCGAATTCTTTTTTTTTTCTTCAGTGGCCCTAATCCTCTTTCGTAGAATAAAAGTCAGAAATCTTTTTTTTTCTTCAGTGGCCCTAATCCTCTTCTGCATATATCCATACTTTTTATTAAATGTAGGAATATAAATCCCAATTCCACAATGACCATTTTCCCACTGTCTTCATAATATGCCATCCAAAACCAGACCTCTTTGATTGGTATTCCCAACAATCATTTAGAATTGATAAGGCAAGGTTATTTATACTCCCTTTAAGTCTCGTCCAGTGTGATAAGGACAATTTATCATATCTTTTTTTATTTTTTTATTTTAAACGTGTCCTGTTTGGCAGTGTGGAGCTCAGAATTGTTGTCTGAGTACCAAGTAGAAGCCCAACAGATTTACTTTCACAAGCGGAGCAGTACAGCTTTTGCTATAGTACTCCACTTGATTGATGTGTGAAAAATCTTTATTATGAATTGTTGGGGTTTTTATTTCCTGATGTTATGGACACGGAGACGGAAAATTAAGGAGAAGAAAGAAGGAAGATGAAGTAGAGACGTAGGAAACAAAATGTCATGAGAGAGGGTGAGTTGAAAATACAAGAGAGGAAGGGGAACAAAGAAAACACAGGAAAACATTAAAGTCTGCCTCCATACCCACAGGACGGCAGAGAGAGGGGGAAAAACAAAACAAAACACGAAAAAGGAACATTGACAAAACCAACCAAACATTGTGAACTAAGAATTACACAACCACATCACACAAAAATAGATATAAAAATACCACAATAATGTCACAGAAAAACTCATGGTACCGAATAATCAAGCTCTCTAGTAATGATAACCTCAGCCCAAGAATATATCCTTAAACACCAGAGACCCCACATCTATGTGTGTGTGTTAGCATGCTGGTGCATATAAGGTTTCTCCATAAGAGTGTTCGATAGTTGGTGTGAGCAGACATCAATCCGTCTCCCAGGAATCGATGCAGACATGAAGGAGATCGGAGCAAAGACGTCCAAAGGACCGCCAGAGCCCCAGGCGGACCCGGGCGGGGCCGACCGCATCCCCCAAGAGAGGAGCAAAGGAGAACCCCAGGGGAACATCCAGCGGCCACTATGCAGGGGCCCGGGGGGCAGCAGTGACGAGCCCACGGGCTCCGCCGGCAACCGGCCGCGCCGGGGCGGACCGGTCAACGGACCGGGGGAGCCGGGGCCCAGGGGCACCCCACCCCCCAGCAGGGACCCGACAAGGGACCGGCCGACGAGGGGCCCCCGGCACTGCAGGGGCCGCGGCCGGCCGCCACGCGTCGCCTCCAACCTAGGCCAATCTCCACCACCCCACCAATAGCCGCAGGGGACGGACAGCATCCCCAGGCCGGGCTCAGCCAGCATCTGGACGCCAAGTTGTACCAGCTCCCGGGTCCTGATCCCGCACAACGCAGGGCGCCAAGACCAGGCATCCAACGAGGGCCAGGGCCGGTCCAACCCGCCAATGAACCGGCCACGTACGGTGCGCACAGAACAGGTGATCAAACGAGCAGAGACGCCGGATCCGCATCCCGCCGAGCCACCGAGCAGGCACCACCCAACAATCCCAAACCTGGCACCTCTAAAAGAGGTGCCCCAACCAACCAAAGGAAGATATTGGCCCAGCGCATCGGCCGACCGACACACCGGCCCCCCCAGGCCCGGCCAGGCACGCACCAGGTCCGAACCAGATTGACCACAGGCGCACCGGCAGGCAGGGGCCCCCGTCACCGGCGGGGAGTGACGGAGGGGAAATAGGCCCCCCATTAAGTGTAAGGCCTGAGGTGCGCTAGGCGAGGGGGCAGACCAAGATCCAACCTGACAGGTAGACAAAGACATACAGACACAGTCATACGTTCCCTCCCTCTTAAACCCATACATTCTCACTGACTCACCAAGACACCCAAAAAAAAGAGGCTGTACCCTCACTCACACACCCCATGCACACTTTATGCTTCCAGGTCCAGGTACCGATGCCCCATTAGAGCCACCAGCCCCCGGACCCGAGAGGTGGACCCCCTACCTTCTAGGATGGAGAAAAGAAGACCGCCAAGGGCCCCACAGTGGCAAAGCAGCCCGACAGCCCAGGACCCCGACCAGACCGCCTGTCCTCCTCCGGACCCCAACCCCTGATGGCCCGTAGCGAACAGGGGTGGGAAAAGACCCCTAGCCTCCATCCTCCCGCTCGAGTATGGTGTTGATGCGTGTTGTTTTAATGTGCATTTAAAACAGAGGGGTGGGATGTGGGGGAGGCAGCCACACATCCCCCAACCCCCACCCCGAGCCCTCAGTGTCTATATGTGGTTTAACAGTGGGCACCAGCACCAGAGGTGAAGCTGATTGTACCGCTCCCCCTCTGGATGCCGAAAAGTGTGCCCACCCCAAAGTCCCTACATATGTGTCGTGTTAAAATGTTATAAGTGGGAGTGTCTAAGTTGTATATTAAAATTGGGACCCAGGACACCACGGGACAGCGAGGAGGGAAGCCCCTCCTCGCACCCCAGTGATGTGCCCATGCCCCAAGACTCTATATGAGTGGTAAAGTGATGGAGCGGGTGGACAGAGGTGTCCAGGGATGGGGAGGGAAGGACTGGGAGACAAATGTCTTCCCAGGGAGCCAGCTCCCCCACTGACCCCAATAGGCACCGCTGTTCACCGGGATCCACCAGGGGAGGGAGGCCATGGCACATTCGACCCGGGGCCAACGGCCACAGCACCACAAAGCCCCACGGACCCCAAGGCAGTCCCCCCAGCCCCATCCCAGAAGGGGAACTAAACAATTTATCATATCTAATTTTAAGTGGGGTTTCTTCAGCTTCTACTAGTAGAGCACATGTGGGATTTGATTTGATCGCCCCTAAAGCGATCCTTAAACCTTTAAACTGTATTCTATCAAGTTTCTTGATCGATGTTGTACTTGCAGAACTATATACTATGCATCCATAATCTATGGTTGATCTGATTAATGCTCTGTATATATACACATTAGTGACATTAGTTTGTCTGCTCCCCATTGTTGTCCAGGATCATCCTCATAAGGTTTAATACTTTTTTTACATTTAGATTCTACATGTACTATATGATGATTCCAAGTCAGTCTCTCATCCATGAAGATTCCAAGATATTTAAACTTATTCACTCTTTCAAGTGGTTAATTATACATTACTTTGAAATTCTCTGGTACGTTCTTTCTGGTGAAAAAACATTACCTTAGATTTTGACAAAGAGAATTTAAATCCCCAGTCTATCCCCCATTGTTGTAACATTTTAATTTATTTTTGTAAAGTTCCTATAATATATGGGACATTATGCCCCCTTTTTCATACAACAGCATCATTTGCATACAACAGTCCTTTGCCTCTTTTCTCAAATAAATCATTGATCATGATATTAAATAGAATAGGGCTGATAACACTCCCTTGGGGAATTCCAGTTTCCTGGAGCAATTTCCCATTGACTCCCATGTTAAAAAGGTCAACTTCACAGCCGAAATAAACATGTTTACAGCCTGGTTCAAAAAACCATTTTAGTTTTTATTTTTTTAACTCATCCGTTTAGACATAATTTAATATTGAAATTATGAATAATTAGGGGCCTGTCCTTTTAATTGACATGTCTCGGATAAGCCGTCAGCGCTAGAGCTGGTGGCTAACGGTGGCTAGCAGCTTGCCACCATAGAATGCTCACCCCCCCTGCTTGCTCTGGGGAAGGCCATCAGCCTGGGACTCAGGTTAAGACTTTGACCATTTCTTTTCTCTGAACTTGAACATCAGTTGTATCCGCAAACTTTATTAGTGTTTAGATATAAATCGTGCAGTTACTGGACACAGATGTCTTGCTGTGGTACTGATTGCACTAACAGACCGTCTAAGAAGTCTCTGCTCCATTTTTTTCGGGAAGTAAAATAATATTTCTGTACATTATTTTGTAGGTGTAGC
>OY747713.1:13912960-13955460 GCA_963556495.2 Valencia hispanica | reverse complement strand
TGATTTCAACCCTGGTGTCACTATTGATCATGTTTTGTTCCTTGTTAACCAATCAGAAGCCTGCACGTTTCTTTTATTTTGGATTTTGCCGGATGCTTTACAAACACATATCGCACAACTGGAGGAGACTATCGGAGCAGCTGATAAAAGAGAAGGGAATAAGTGCAGCAGGAGCAGACAGATGGAGACCATGTGGAACCGGATGCCAGCCCTTGGAAACCAGAACAACAATAGATTATCCTTGCTGTAAAAACATTTAAACTAATTTATAGATGCAAAGCATGCCCTATAAAAAGGCTCCATGCTCAGATAGATTTCCAGCAGAGCTCTAATAACGAATTCTGGAATATTCTGGCACCAACATTCCACAGAATGTTGCAGGAAACCAAGGAAAATGGCCGACTTCCGCCAAATATGAATTCTGCCTACATTAGTCTTCTATTAAAATCAGGTAAAGAACCTGTGTTTCCTACCAGCTATCGTCTCATATCCCTTATTAATGTTGATCTTAAAATAGTCTGCAAAGCTCTCGCAAAAAGGTTAGAGAAAGTAACTCCTTTTATAATACAGTGGGGTAAAAAAGTATTTAGTCAGTTACCAATTGTGCAAGTTCTCACACTTAAAGATGAGAGAGGCAAAATAGAGACAAAACGAGAAAAAAAATACAGAAATTCACATGGTCTGATTTTTAAAGAATTTATTTGCAAATTATGGTGGAAAATACGTTTTTGGTCACCTACAAACAAGCAAGATTTCTGGCTCTGACAGACCTATAACTTCTTCTGTAAGAGGCTCCTCTCTCATCCACTCGTTACCTGTATTAATGGCACCTCTTTGAACTCATCAGTATAAAAGACAGGCGTACAAGACCAGTGATAATCTCCCTCGATCTGGGGCTCCACGCAAGATTTTACTCCGTGGGGTCAAAATGATCACAAGAACGATGAGCAAAAATCCCAGAACCACATGGGGGGGACCTAGTGAATGACCTGCAGACAGCTGGGACCAAAGTAACAAAAGTTACCATCAGTAACACACTACGCCGCCAGGTACTCAAATCCTGCAGTGCCAGACGGGTCCCCCTGCTTAAGCCAGTACATGTCCAGGCCCGTCTGAAGTTTGCTAGAGAGCATTTGGATGATCCAGAAGAGGATTGGGAGGGTGTTATATAGTCAGATGAAACCAAAATATAACTTTTTGGTAAAAACTTTACTTTGAAGAAAAAAGAATGCTGAGTTGAATCCAAAGAACACCATACCTACTGTGAAGCATGGGGGTGGAAACATCAGCTTTGGGGCTGTTTTATGCAAAGGGACCAGGATGACTGATCCGTGTAAAGGAAAGAATGAATGGGGCCGTGGAGCACAGTGGCGCAGCTGGTAGCGCAGCTCACCTCACAGTTAGAAGGTCCCGGGTTCGATTACTGCCGGGGACGCTGTGGGTATGTTTGTTCCTTCACATTATCGGCACCCACACCCTGGGCGGGGTTGATGAAAAGGCCTTTCTGTGTGGAGTTTGCATGTTCTCCCCATGTTCCCTTGAGTAGCTAACGTGAGCTACTCTCACAAAAACATGGACCAGTCTGTATACTGCCTCCTCCTGGCTGGCCAGGCCGCCTGAAGTGTTGGAATAACGTGATCCTTCCACGCGCTACGTCCAGCCTGGGAAACCCCGCCTCATCGGATGATAAAAGAAGGGCCTGCTCACTCCTCATCGTTAGATTTTGAATGAAAACCTCATTCCAACAGCAAGAGGATTGAGGATTAAACATGGCTGGGTCTTTCAGCAATGATCCCAAACACATCACCGGGTAACGAAGGAGTGGCTTCGTAAGAAGCATTTCAAGGTCTTGGAGTGGCCTAGCCAGTCTCCGTAGAAAATCTTTGGAGGGAGTTGAAAGTCTGTGTTCCCCAGCAACAGCCCCAAAACATCATGGTTCTAGAGGAGATCTGCATGGAGGAATGGGCCAAAATACCAGCAACAGTGTGTGGAAACCTTGTGATGACTTATTTGACCTCTGTCATTACCAACAAAATTTATCTAACAAAGTATTCAAATTAACTTTTGTTATGACCAAATACTTATTCCCCCCCCCCACAATTTGCAAATAAGTTCTTTAAAAATCATTTTCTAGATTTCTTTTTTCATTTTGTCTCTCATAGTTCAGGTATACCTATGATGAAAATTACAGGTCTCTCTCATCGTTTTAGGTTGGAGAACTTGCACAATTGGTGGCTGACAAAATACGTTTTCCCCCACTGTACATCCTGACCAAACTGGTTTTATAAAAGGGAGGCATTCATCCACAAATTCACGTAGATTAATAGATTTAATAAATTATTCTTACTGTAAAAACATTGAAACTAATGTATTATCTCTAGATGCAGAAAAAGCATTTGATAGAGTTAACTGGAAATACTTATTTGCAACCGTACATAAAGTTGGCTTTGGAAATTCTTTTATAAACTGGTTGAAAAGATTATACAGCTCACCAACAGTAATGTATCAGAACAAATCATCCAAACATCGTCTAGGTTTTATCTTCAGAGAGGTACCAGGCAGGGATGTCCACTCTCTCCCTCCCTGCAGCTGCAGCAATCAGGCAAACTAACAATATCAAAGGCATAAAATGCAATAACATAGAACATAAAATCAGTCTTTATGCAGATGATGTATTACTTTTTTCTCCAGGATTCACAAACCTCTCTAATGTAATCCGGTTGATCAACTCTTAAGTGGCTCCTCTCCTGTGGAACCAGCTCCCAGCTTTAGTCCGTGAGGCAGACACTCTGTTTACTTTTAAGGCCAGGCTTAAAACTTTCCTTTTTGATAAAGCTTATAGTTAGAGTGGCTTAGGTCATCCTGAGCTATCTCTGTAGTTATGCTGCTATAGGCTTAGACTGCTGGAGGACAGACTTAGCAATTTTCTTCACTCTGCTACTTCCTTTTCTACTACTACTCTCCAGTTGTATTACAGTACATTCTTTTATCTCGACTGTTAAATTTCTTATCTCTCAGTGTTTTTCTCTCCATAGAAGATATACCTGGTCTGGTATCCTGCTTGGCTGCAATGCCCTGTTGGACGGGGGGCATCAACTGGGATGGTGCTCCCAGTAACTGAACATCCACTGTGTCCTGGTATTAACTTTTTACTTTCTGTAACATAGAAAGTTCTCTTATATCAGATCTTCTGTTCCTTCTGTCTCTGCTCTGTCTTCTCAAACCCCCAGACGGTCATGGCAGATGGCCGCTCCTACTGAGCCTGGTTCTGTTGGAGGTTTCTTTCTGTTAAAGGGGAGTTTTTCCTCTCCACCGTCGCTACATGCTTGCTCAGCATGAGGGATTGCTGAAGGATTGCTGTGGTTGGAAAGTCTGCATCAACGGGGCCCAACCTCACGCCAATGACTGACGCAATCTGCTGGGATTCCTTAAATAGGAAACTTTTTAACTGATTGGAATGTTTGTATAAATGTATTGAAATGACTTCTTGTTAAGTGCCTTGAGATGACATCTGTTGTGGATTGGTGCTATATAAATAAACTGAATTGAATTAAGAGTTTTAGATTATTCTATAAATTGGCTAAAATATAGAGTTCTTCCAATCAATTGTTCTTTCCAGAATCCCATTACTACACAACTGCAGTCATGGAATATTACGTATTTAGGAATCAATGTCTCACCAATACTGGCAGATTTAAAGGAGTCATGACCTGTAATTTTCACTTTTCCACAAGAAATTTTTTTTATGTTATGATTGCCTAACGATTATACACTGGCCGGGAAGCCGATATTTAAAAGTGAAGCGTTTGTTTACCCCTGGGTTCGTCAACCAGCCCACGTGCACGTGCACTCAAATACGTGGTTTTAATTTCTGGCCGACTGGACGTCAAGTCGGCGCAGGATATACCATATATAGACATCGCAGACCTATGCTGCAGGAAGCCCGCCCTGCTCCTCTCCTCCTCATATTCAGTCGAGCGCCGCCATTACTGAATTCTAGTGATGGGAATTCCAGCTCTTTTTGGAGAGCCAGATCTTTTGGCTTGGCTCACAAGTGGCTCCTCAGACTTTCTGTGGCTTAAAGTGTATTTATTACCAAAATTAATGCAAAACGATGTGTACCAAATGTGCCAAAACAAGCGGGAGGAATTAAAAAAAAGGAAAAAACGGCTCCCAATGACAAGCCGACTCCAATCGTTCACTTCAAAGAGTTAGAGTTAGGCTCTTAGAGCCGGTTTGTTCGTGACCGACACATCACTGATACGAAGTACGAACTCCACCGTGAAAGATGCAGAAACGTAGTGCAACACGTGAGTTGTTCTGTTGTTGACTGCCAGAATCAACATGGAAGTATTTTATTTATTTTTTTACGCCGGAATCCTTTACGAATTTGGGACAATATCAGGTGAAGTTGGCATCGAAACTCCATTTAGAAAAAGGGGCAATTCCAACAATCAGAGACTTGCCTCCAATTGAAACGGTAAGGCTGTGTTTTTATTGCTCTACTGTGTGTAACAAACAGCAGCTAACTGCTAATGTGGCTATTGTATGCTAGCGGGAGTAGTAGATATGGGTTAGATATGCTGAAGCGTTACCTGCGGTGTCAACCCCCCTCCTTCCTGCCACCAATCAACGCGCCCCTCATTTGCATTATTACAATGACCGTCCACGACAGCCAAAATATCGCATCAGATCTCGCGAGACAATAATGCCTTCAGAAATAAGGATCAGAGGAGCTCTGTGTTTGTTATTTTCAACTTTTCTTTTTTAGAAGGGCCTGAAAGACTATAATAGAGTGTGGGTATCTAAGGTACTAGGTTATAACTCCTTTAATAAAGCTAAACTACATCCCAATTTTGCAAAAGTAAAAGATGGTCTTGCTAGATGGAAATCCCTACCCATGTCACTTATGGGAAGGGTTTCTTCAATAAAAATGATGGTTTTGCCCAGAATCAATTACTTATTCTCAATGATCCCAAGTAAACCATCACTGGATTGGTTTAGATCTCTGGACTCCTCTGTCTCTAAATTTCTTTGGAAAGATAAACCCCCACGTATCAGCTTAAAAACACTGCAGAAGACCAAAGAAAAAGGAGGTCTAGATCTACCGAACTTTCATCATTATTTCTTAGCCAACAGGCTCCAATACATATCAAGATGGTTAAAACATAGCTACCTAGATGAGTCCTGGATAGACAGAGACGGTAATCTCCACTAATAAAACTTCCCAAACTAACGCTTTAAAACCAGAGTCAGCGTCATCATTAAGGGTTAGTATGAGAAGTGTTTCTTACCTATCCGGTGTAAGATGATCCGGGGTGTCCGGGTGAAATCCAGCAGTCTGCGCTGATCATCCATCTCTTCCTCGGACTTTTCTTTCAACTCTGTAAATGTTTCTTCAGCAGGAGTTAAATGATCGGTGATCAACTCTCGTTGCAGCTGGACTGAAGACATTCTTACTGCAAACTCTCACATATTCAGCCCACAGATGATTAAAGTCTCTAGAATGACTCCAAGCAGAAGGAAAGCTAACGCTGCTATTTTCAGGTTTTCTTCTTGATGTTTATTGGGGATTGATAAACAACGAATCAGATCATTACCGCCACCAACTGGTCTGTAGCGTGAACCGCAAAGTAACTTCTGGAATAGATCCTATCAAACAAATTCAAATTCAATTCAAAAATACTTTATTGATCCCAGAGGGAAAATAAGTGTTGGTATAGCTCATATAATTAATTCTTTAAGGAGTTGTTGTAGATGATGATGGCTGTGGCAGGAAGGATTTCCTGTAGCAGTCTGTATTGCAGCGAAACTGAAGAAGCCTCCGACTGAAGACGCTCTGTTGTTGTATGACTGTCTCATGAAGAGGATGCTCAGGGTTGTCCATATTTTTTTTTGATTTTATGAAGAATCCTTCTTTGCATCATCATCTCCAGATTTTCCACAGTTGTCCCAAGAACAGAACCAGCCTTCTTTATCAGGTTGTTTAGCCTTTTTAAATCCCTGGCCCTGATGCTGCTACCCCAACAGATGACGGCTGAAGAGATTACACTCTTCACAACAGACTTGTAGAAAATATGCAGCATCTTGCTGCAAACCTTGAAGGACCTAAGCTTCCTCAAGGCAAAGGGGGTAGCAGCATTTCCTGACTTGGTTGAAGTCAAACTTGTGGAATTAGAAGAGTCCATGGCTGAGGTGAAGGATAAAACATCCGAGGTGTAACAGGAAAACTGTTGATCAGAGGAGAGTGGGATGTCTGTTTGACTGGGAACAGGAGAGGGGGATGCTGAGCTAGTTCCTGAACTGAACCTGTTGAAGAATATGTTCAGTTCATTGGCTCTGTCCAGACGTCCATCTATCCAATCCTTCTTGTCCTTAAAACCTGTGATCTTTCTCATTCCTGACCAGACATCTCAGATATTGTTCCTCTGTAGTTTGTTCTCCAGCTTCTTCCTGTATGCCTCCTTGCTGTCTCCGATCTTGACCTTAAGTTGCTTCTGTATACGCCTCAGTAATTCCCTGTCTCCCTCCCTGAAGGCTCTTTTTTTCTTGTTTAGCAGTTCCTTCAGGTCACTGGTGATCCAGGGTTTGTTATTAGGGAAGCATCTCACTGTTCTGGTGGGGATGATGTTGTCCACACAGAAGTTTATATAGTCAGTCACACACTCAGTCATGGCATTGATGTCCTCTCCATGTGCTTGGCAAGGAATCATCCAGTCTGTGGTTGCAAAACAACCCTGCAGGGCTTCTTCAGCTTCCTGTGACCATTTTCTCACAGTTCGTTTTAAATACGTTAGTCTAGAACAGGGGTGTCAAACTCAAAGGAATTTTGGGCCACATCACGACCAGGAATGCCCTTAAAGGGCCGGTTGTGGCAGAAAGTATTACAACAATTTTTAACAAACTGTTAAAATATTAATAAATATCTGTCTCCGCATTCGAAGAGTACTTTTTAAAATGAAATAATACTCAATATCTTTTCACAATGATGTAATTTAGGACTATTCAAATAAACACTGATTTCATTTGATAAAATAGTATTTAGGTGCACATAAATAGAACTGTAATGTTCTATTTATATGGTCCTCTAGGGTTTAGAGGGCCACATAAAGGGCTATGGCGGGCCGGATTTGGCCCCAGGGCCTTGACTTTGAACATGTGGTCTAGAATAATGAAATATTACCTCATAAGTTTTACTTCTTGAGTTATTTCTATGTAAAGCTATTAAAGGAGTCATGACCTGTAATTTTCACTTTTCCAATGAGAAAAAAGGTATGTTATGATTGCCTAACGATTATACACTGCCCGGGAAGCCGATATTTAAAAGTGAAGCGTTTGTTTACCCCTGGGTTCGTCAACCAGCCCACGCGCACTCAAATACGTGGTTTTAATTTCTGTCCGACTTGACGTCAAGTCGGCGCAGGATATACCATGTATAGACATCGCAGACCTACCTATGCTGCAGGAAGCCCGCCCTCCCCTCTCCCTTCTCCCCCTCGCTCCTCTCCCCCTTATATTCAGTCGAGCGCCGCCATTACTGAATTCTAGTGATGGGAATTCCAGCTCTTTTTGGAGAGCCAGTTCTTTTGGCTTGGCTCACCATAAAGAGCTGGCTCTTTCGGCTCCTCAGATTTTCTGTTGCTTAAAGTGTATTTATTACCAAAATTAATGCAAAACGATGTGTACCAAATGTACCAAATAAGTAGGGGGGAATGAAAAAATTAAAAAAAACGGCTCCCAATGACGAGTCGACTCCAATCGTTCACTTCAAAGAGTTAGCTCTTAGAGCCGGTTCGTTCGCGACCGACACATCACCGATTCGAAGTACGAACTCCACCGTGAAAGATGCAGAAAGTTTCTTCACGCAATGATGCATGAAGAAGACATATTCGTGTCAGCCTTTTATTTTAATCAGCTAAATCAGCTAAAACCATTTCCACCAGAAACGTAGTGCACACGTGAGTTGCTCTGTTGTTGACTGCCAGAATCCACATGGAAATATTTTTTCTATTTTTTTACGTCGGAATCCTTTACGAATTTGGGACAATATCAGGCGAAGTTGGCATTGAAGCTCCGTTTAGAAAAAGGGGCAATTCCAAAACCAGAGACTTGCCTGCAATAGAAACAGTAAGGCTGTGTTTTTATTGCTCTGCTGTGTGTAACAAATAGCAGCTAACTGCGAATGTGGCTATTGTATACTAGCGGGAGTAGTAGATATGGGTTAGATATGCTCAACCCCCTTCCTTCCTGCCACCAATCAACGCGCCCCTCATTTGCATTATTACAATGCCCATCCATGACAGCCAAAGTATCGCATCAGATCTCACGATACAATAATGCCTTCAGAAATAAGGGTCAAAGGAGCTCTGTGTTTACTTTTTCAAATTTTTTTTTAGAAGGGCCTGAAAGACTATAATAGAGCGTGGGTATCCAAGATAATACTAGGTTATGACTCCTTTAAATATAGTTTTATTTCTTCCTCATATTTCTAACAGTTTACTATAACATAATATATTGTCTCATCTACACAGTACTCACATTACCCATTGCAATGTTTTCCTAAAATTAATGGTGCACACCCAGTTTGCCCAAATCTGAGACTCTCTCATGTATACTGAAAATCCATGATTTATTGATATTAAACCCTGCTATAATGAACCAATTAATCTTACTGTTAGGTTGTCTGGAAGAATGTCTAGTTCTTCTTCTTCTAGGCAGCTAAATCTCTGCAGACCCCACACACCCTGGACACAAACTCTTTAGATTTTTACCTTCAGGTCAACAATACAGAGCATTAAAAAAAAAATCAGCTTCGACAGACAGTTCCTCCCCCTGGCCGTCAGTGCATATTATGTTCTTTTTTTCTTTATTTCCTATAAATTTTATAGCATTTTCACAAGCTGTGAGCGCTTGAAAACTGAGTCTAATCTATTTGTGCACACAATTTTAGTCAATATGGGGGAGATATTTTATTACAGGCTAATATCTTATGACTTTAATAATTTGATGGCCATATCATGTTGTCTTTATTTTACTGCTTATGAACTTTCCTAGAAAGAACTGGTCTGAACCGACACGCTAAAGGTTACTCTCCCAGAGATGTTGTTCTGCATCTGCAAAGGGAGCCAGAATGTCTTCCCCAATGTTATGGTCTTTTGTCCTTGGTGGAAAAACTAGTGTTATCTCGTCAGGCAGTTTTTTTTCATTGATGTTGTGGCTCTTATATAATGTACATGATTTTAATAAACCTGACTAAATGATTTTCACCTTAACATTGCTTAGCAATTTTTACTCCTAACAGCAAATTAAGATGATTCTAATATTGTTCTGCCATGTATGAGTTTGGACACTATCATCAAATGATTTGCAATTCTGTGAGAAGGATTGTTTTTAAATTGATATCGTAGAAATAGCGAATGTATATAAGGGCTGTTCCATGAAGCAAACTAATCTCAAAAGCCAAGCTTACTTTAACAATCTGGATTTAACTTTCCAAAATCTGGTTTAACGAACGAGGCTAACCTGAAGCCCTGCTTAGTCACGATGGGGACATATTCTCTTGGACAAGCCTGCTCTATGGCAGGATAGCTTTTGGGCTTTGGGCAATATAAAGTTATTACAGCTGTTGCCGCAGCTTCACTTTCCTTTTAGCTAAATTATGCAGAGCAAAGTGGGTTTTTATCTTTTATAATGTAGTTCTTATTAGATTTCATTTTTAACAATTTTGAAGAATATTACTGTATTTAATCTTTACTTGCTGCCAGAAATTTTTATTTCCATCCATGTCGCTACTGTAACAAAGTATTTTTAATAATTACAAATGAATCACTTTTTGTCTAAGATGGACCCATAAAATCGAAATGCTGCCCTGTTTAAATGTTTTAAAATAACCTGAAAGTACCTTGCAACTGGTAACAAAATATATATGCAACAGAAAATACTGTGTTAATATGACTTTACATTTTGAAGGTGTAATGGCAAAAAATAGTATCTCAGGGTTTCCATAATAAAGAAGACTTGAGTCCCAGAAGGCGTTTAAGTATTTAATTCAAACATGTCTGGCAGGACCATGGAGGGGACAAAGTTACTCGTGCATCACCCTAACCAACCTTTCTAACTAACCGCTTAAATAGTATTCAGCAATCATTTTTTATCTCTGTAGATGTCTTCTCCAACGTTCACGCCCCGCCTCCGGAGAACTGCTTCACATGAGTCTTATATCAACGCATAAAGCAGCTCATCCGAAGGCCAGACTGTTATCTTACTGCCCCGGCGTCTGTCTCTCTGGTGACCTGACACATATATCTTTCTCATAACATTAAGCTGGAACAATAAGCTTGTCATTTTACCCTAGATGCATTCACTAAACAGAGAATATACACTTAATTCCTAATTGCATAACAATTTTCCACCACAAAGGCTTTTAACTGTTATTTAATTGTTAAATATTTTTACATCCTTTCTTAAATCATGTTCTAATACATTTAACTGTCAGCTATTTTCTGTCATGTGTTATATTCTGGTTTTAATAATTCACAACAGACTCCAGAATATATTTCCCTACCCAACGAGGTAATAGGAACTATTAACATGAATTTAGAAGTTTACAGTTAGAAGTGCTTCTTAACGCTCACTGTGTCACACTCCAGATCGTCCGTGCAGCAACACCCTCTACTTCACATTAACACACAAAGCAGCATAGCAAGCTTTTTAATGCAGCTCGTGTTCCCTTTATTGGTTATGATGTATTTGTGATGCTCATAGGCTCACATTAATAATCCTTGCTCCGCATTGATTAAAAGAGGCTGCCTTTAATGTAATGTGGACGCACGTGAACCTCCCTTGAATTAGCGGGAATTGAATCCATCCGAACTTCGTTCGTGGTGAATGCGCCTGGTGTGAATGGTTAAGCCTAGTTTATACTTCTCCGTCAACAAGTCTGCACTCACATGCACACGTAATATATTGACGGAGACGTGCAGACCTTTTCTGGCAGGTTTGCCTATTATTGCAGTGACGTCTCTGGTTGACAAGTTATTTTCTTCAGTTTGTAAACGCATTTCCACTCAAGGAGCAATGGCCGACAGAAAGCCAGTTTTGATTGAGCTGGAAAGCTTTTTACTAAAACTGCAGCTCATTGAATACTCTAAAAATGCATGTAAACAAACAAACACAGCGTTCTGTTTTGTTGTTCTCTACACATCCTGGTGTTCAAAATCACCTAAAGACCAAATTGGATAAACTGGCTTTGCAATATAAAGCATCTAGTGCCCAAAAGCTGCATTGACTACTAATTACATCGACTATATATCCTATAGTCGATGCAATAGTCATGAAATAATCTTGGGCTGACCAATCACAGACGTGCGCTCTCCGTTGTGTTCGGTGGATAGTTACAAAATTGGACTCTACTCCGTGCGTCCTTGCTTGGCCGTCGGAGAGCTCTTGCGTCAACGGATAAGGGTGTTGCATATCTCCGCTGACGGAGAAGTATAAACTAGGCTTTGGGTTAATTCAAGCGAGGGTTTTTCAAATGAGCATCGATTTTTTTTTAGCTCACTTCGTGGAACAGCCCTCGGGTCAATTACTAGCTGTGCAAGGTATTTTGTTATAAGTATGTTAAAATATTATAAAAATTTGTAATGTATGGTGTTCGAATTATTCCGTTAATTAAGAGCGCACAAGACTATGAGAGTATTCAAGGACCTCTGGAGTGGCAGGCGACCACAAGGTATATTTGTTAAAGCAGAGGCTTTACTTTCACTATAGTTTTGACGGTGTTCAATAAATAAAAGCAAAATGCCTGTCTAAAGGAAATCATGTCTGTGTTGTCATTTCAAAGCTACAATTACAAACCATCAGAAGAGCAAATAAAGCTTTAAATTTATTGAAATTGCTGCTATTCTACAATTTGATGTCAGCTGGTTGGACTTTCCAGGTCAAGAGATCTCAGATCAAAGAACTTTTCAAGTGACGTTCCTGGTTGGTTTTCAAAAGCTCCAATCTCAAAAAACAAAAGGAACACAAAATAACTATTGCTGCTCTAATCATCGTTTTCCTGGTCCATGCTGCATTCAAGTTGTCTTTCAAGAGCAACTCCACCCCAAATCAACGTTTTTTTTTGCTAATAAACTGTATGAGTGTCTAATAGTGCTGTCTACATGTCCAATTTTTGCTTATTAGAATGCAATATTTTTCTTCTTCCTTCAGAAATGCATTTATTTAACTGCATTTTTTTTTTACAAAAAAACCAAGAGTAAAAAATAAATAAATAAATATGAAAGCTGATTTTCTCTGCATATAAACAGCAGACGCAGCTTAGCCGAGAAAAAAAAAGCATTTATTAATATAAAACATTTAATGGTAATTTTTTAAGACCACATAAAAAATGCCAAAAAGTAATATTTTGTATGGTTGGATCTTAAGATCCCCACGGACCCTGATTGGCACATGAATTTAATCAGTTGAAAAATGTCTTTTTGAAGTAAACAAGCCACTGGGAAAACACCATTATGTAATGAAATCAGACTTGGGGGGAAAAAATATTGTGGAATAAAAGCTCAAAGAGGTAAATAAAAATGGCAAAAATTACATCTATTATTAGGAAAGAAAATAGCAAAATTATGTTTTTTATGATTACATTTTTAAAGGAAAATTAAAAACATTCTATACTAATAAGAATGTTATATGAAATCAGTTTTAAATCACAATTTTATTGTACCATTATATATTTTCTATTATTTATGTTGCTATTTATTTCACAAGGTTTTATTCAGTTATTTAATTTTGAGCATTTTGGCATTCAATTGATAGTCACCCTGCCACTGCGAAGTATAAAAGAAGCTGAGTCTCCACCCGCGCCTCCTCCAAAGTATCTCCCTCCCTTTTCTCTTGTTAAGGAGGTGCAGAGAAATCCTCCACCTCAAAAGATCGCTCTGAGGCAAGGAACTTGCACTGCTATTGCTCTCCATCTTCCTTGTCGTCTGTCAATGCAGCACCGCTGCTGTCAAGATGTCAATCACAGCCCAGACCCCCCCCGTTCGCTGGTCCACCAGGCAAGACCTCTTTTTGGTGCCTTTTTCAAAAAGAAATGTAGGCAGAATAAGACTGTGGTAGAGGGGTGAGTTGCTCTTTAAATCCACAACTGCTAGTTCCAAATCTCTTTGACAACTAACATGTAGAAACTCATTTGTGTAAACTGAATCTTTAACGATTACATTTACAAAATACTGACCACCAATAAAAAAAACACTGCCACATTTCATACATTTTAATAGTTATAAATAGATATAGTTCTTTTAGTTGTCTGAAAATATAACACACATGAAAAAATATAATTTGTAATTCATATGAAACATTTATGAAGAAACTCATTTTTACAATCCGTGTTCCATTTTGACGTTTGGTTCATCAATCAAGAAGTGAAGACTTTTATGGATAACAGCCACAGCAGGAAATAATGTAATATTAATTGCAGGAAAAACTGAATTTTTGCTGAAAAAAATAGAACATCTGTAGCATCAAGAACAGCAACAATAAAATGCATTGATAATACTATTTGCACTTAATGAAACTCTAAACTTTTAACTTCTAAAATGTAAGACGTCTTTAAAAATATTCTAATTTAAACAGACTTTTTACCGAGTCAAAGTATGCTAAAACTCATCAGCAAGTTCAGCTTCAACATTTTTATCTTGTTTAGCTCCTAAGAAAAATTTCTCAGTGGTTTAAGGATTTCATTTTCTTAGTGAAGTACAGACACCAAACTAAGTTCTTTGGTGCCTCGATCTTTGATATTTCATAAGGTTTTGTCTTTTCATTCATATATTTTAATGTCAACTGTTGGATTAGGACCATCAATAAAACATCCAACCATTATTTATACCATCTTTCCTGTGCAGAGTTGCGGGGCGAATGGTGCCTATCTTCAGCAGTCATCGAGCTAGAGGCGAGGTACATCCAGGGCAGGTCGCCAGTCCATCGCAGGGTAACACAGAGACACACAAGACAAACAGCAATGCAAGCATAAACTCAAACATAAGGGCAATTTAGAGAGAACAATTAACCTAACAGGTCATGTTTTTGGACTGTGGGAGGAAGACTGAGTACCCGGAGGGAACCCACACATGTACAGGGAAAACATTTCAACTCCATGCAGAACTATCCCAAGCTAGGATTTGAACCCAGGACCTTCTAGCTGCAAGGCAACAGCACTTCCAACTGCACCACTCTGCAAACCTCAATAAAATGTTAGATGGACAATTTTTCATGAGTCTTACATTGATAAGGCTTTTCACCTGTGTGAGTTCTCATGTGTTTATTCAATGACTGTTTTAATCTGAAAGCTTTTTTACAATTATCACAGGGAAAAGGCCTGTCTCCTGTGTGACGTCCTATGTGATAAATCAAATGACCTTTTTGACTAAAACCTTTGCCACAAATTGTACAAGAGAAAGGCCTCTCACCTGTGTGAGTTCTCATGTGAACTGTTAAATGGCTTTGTTTAATAAAACGATTTCCACACGTCGTACATGGAAAAGGCCTCTGAATTGTGTGAGTCTTAAAGTGATCTCTTAGGGTAATGCTATCCCTGAAAGCTTTTCCACAGTTCTTGCAAAAAAATGACTTCTCACCTGTGTGAATTCTGATATGACTATTCAAGTTACCTTTATGACTAAAACCTTTGCCACAAACTGTACAAGAGAAAGGCTTCTCACCTGTGTGAAATCTCATGTGACAAGTCAAATTACTTTTATCACTAAAAACCTTGAAACAAATTGTACAAGAGAAAGGTTTCTCACCTGTGTGAAATCTCATGTGACGAGTCAAATTACTTTTATCACTAAAACCTTTGAAACAAATTGTACAAGAGAAAGGCTTCTCACCTGTGTGAACTCTGACATGCGAATCAAAGTGAGTTTTTGTATTGAAGCTTTTTCCACAGGACAAACATTTGAAACGCTTCTCACCTGTGTGAGTTCTCATGTGACTATTCAGCAGGTATCTGCATTTAAACCTTTTTTCACAGGTTACGCACGAAAAGAGCTTCTCACCGGTGTGAGTTGTCATGTGACGAGTCAAATTACTTTTATGAGTAAAACCTTTGCCACAAATTGTACAAGAGAAAGGCTTCTCACCTGTGTGAATTCTGACATGTGAATCAAAGTTTGTTTTTTTAGTGAAACTTTTTCCACAGGACAGACATTTGAAACGCTTCTCACCTGTGTGACTTTTTAAGTGTGATATCAAGTTACTATGTTGAGTAAAAAAATCACCACAAATTTTACAAGGATACAAATAGTTTTCTGTGTGAGATTTCTTGCCCCTTTGGGGTTCTGAGTTCCTACACTTCATTGTTTTCTGACATCTCTTATTTAGTTTTGGCCTTTTATCTCGCTTTGATCCCAAGTCTTCATGATGG
Source organism: Valencia hispanica (assembly GCA_963556495.2). NCBI lineage: Eukaryota > Metazoa > Chordata > Actinopteri > Cyprinodontiformes > Valenciidae > Valencia > Valencia hispanica. Next base: position 13,940,039 of record OY747713.1, on the reverse strand, counting down.
TTTCCTTCTTGATCCTGGTTCTCAGTTTCATTAGAGTCCTGAGAGATGACTTGGTTCCTGATTGGTTCTGGTGTAATGAGGCACTTTTCCACAAGAGTAGGAGTCACCATGAATGTATCTTCAGTCTCCTGCTTCAATACAACCTGGTCTTTTTGTTCATTCATGCAGAGATCCAATGCTTCCTCTTTTATCCAGGGATGTTCTGCCTCTTGCTGCTCTTCTTTTATCTGAAGAGGTTCTGGTTCCTCCTGGTCCAAACCGGAATCGCTCTCCTGTTTACAGAGCTGCTGGTCAGAGAAAAGCTCCTCTTTAAAATCATAATCCAGTAGGTGGTCTGAAAAAGCAAACACAGGAGAAAGACTTTCTCTTCAATGTTAAAGAAAACACTTTTCTTAATTTATCCCATGCATATGAAGATGCTTCGAAAAGTTTTCCCTCCTAAAATTAGCTAAAAACAAAAATGAAACTGGGTTCAATCACAGATTTATACATAAAAACTGTATTTCTGTCCAAAAGTCTACGAAGGAAAATCTCTATTCTGTAATCTGAATAAATTTTACATCTCTACAAACAAAAACAAAAAGTCTTTTCTATGACAATTAAAATTAGATTGAGTTCCTAAAGCAATCTTTCCTTCCTTAAAACCTCAGCAGTAATACAGGCTGATCTCCACCATGTCACATTGGAGCAGCAATCGAAACAAAGTTCGCCTCTACCAAAGACATTTATTGTACTGTTAGCTGGGATAATATTACAACAACAAAAGTATCAGAATGATTATTTTTACATGCTTTGATTTCATCAATTGCAGGATCAGGTTGCATCTCATGTATCAAATTCAACAAACCAAAAGAAAAATAATCTTTGTGTGGCTGCAACTGCTTAAATAACAGATTTAATCAGGAACAATAATACAGAGTAAATGAGTATTTTCAGTAATGAGTATATAAAGGAGGTCAGGGGTCCTGTCAGGACACAGATGGTAGCTCAGGGTAGAAGTAGATGAGAAGGAGCATAATAATTATGTACCCCTGCTTTCCATCGGACGCATAAGCGGTGTTTATCATAATAGATGTGTTTTACTCGCGAGCTGAGCAGCGTGCGTTTATTTTTTTTCAAACTCTGAAAAAGTAGGGCGCCAACGCGACATCAACATAACGACAGTAACATGTCCGGTTAGAAAATAAAACATACTTTAGCCTCCCAGAAAAGTAATTGGTTGCAATCTTCCTCTACCTCACTAAAGCCACTGAAGTCGTCTTCTTCAGTGTCTTTATGTCCTCTGAAAGCTTTTGTCGTCTTTTTACACCGACTCAGTTCTTCCTGCTGCCTCCTCCAAAGTCTCACCATTGATTCATTGACGTCAAGTTTGCATGCAGTAGCTCTATTTCCTTCTTTGATGGCCAGCTCGATTGCCTTTAAAGGATCAGGGGGCTGGATTTGTAAACTAAAATATATGCGTGTCCAATTTTGCAATTGTTTTGGGTAATGAAGCGTTTTAAACCAAGAAAAATGAGCCCAGTCATGTGTAATCTCATTATCTTGAACAGTCTGTCTGCTGCAAAAGAGGTTGCAATTCGGTGGCCGAATTTCCCGCGCTTACACACGGATGTGACGTCAATCTACAATTCTTGCGCGTTCTCGATTTAACAGGAAAAAGGAAGAGAAAGAACCCTGACTTCAGACACGGCTGATTCTTGTCAAAGATATTTACTAATGTTACACCAAAGTAAACACTATTACTTACTTCGTCGCTAGACATGTTGCTTGTTGTCGTACAGCTGGCGATGTGCGCTACGTCACTGAATTATTTACTTTTTGTGCACGCTCCCGCGGTGGCTGCAGTTACTCGCAGCGCCGGCCACGGCAGTCGCGAGTTTAATTTCTTCAAACCAGCCCCCTGATCCTTTAACCTAAAAGATGCGCTTCTTCGTGTGTTTTCCATGATGAGGATGTGTGCATGAAAACTACAGGTAGTGTTTTCTTCGGTGCTTAATATGTCTGTCTTACTTTTAAGCTCCCTGCTACGGTGCCAGTAAAAATCTGTAAATTAGCAGCATCGTTTTATAGGCCGCAGGGTCCAAAGCGTGTGAAAAAAGTAGCTAATTATAGTCAGAAAATCATTAGACAGCATGGGATAAATTTCTACAGTTATGCCGATGATACACAATTATATTTATCCATAAATCCTGATGAACCCAGTCAGTTAGGTAGATTACAGGCATGTCTGGAAGACATAAAAACATGGATGACCCTAAACTTTTTGCTTTTAAATTCTGACAAGACAGAAGTTGCTGTCTTTGGACCAGAAACTCTAAAAAAGAAACTGATTAGTCAATCACTTCATCTGGATGTTATTAAATTGGCCTCCAGTAATAACGTAAAGAACCTCGGCGTTATTTTTAACCAACACTTGACATTTAAATCTCATATTAAACAGGTTTCTAGGATTTCCTTCTTTCACCTCCAGAATATTGCTAAATTTAGTAACATCCTGTCCAGGAGTGATGCTGAGAAACTAGTCCATGCATTTGTTACCTCAAGGCTGGACTACTGTAATTATTTACAATCAGGTAGTCCACAAAATGCCATTAAAAGCCTTCAATTGATCCAAAATGCTGCAGCAAGAGTTCTGATGAATATTACAAAGAGAGATCACATTTCTCCTGTTTTAGCTTCCCTTCATTGGCTTCCTGTTAAATCCAGAATAGAATTTAATTTCCTCCTTCTTATATATAAAGCCCTTAATAATCACTCTACTTTTAAGGCCAGGCTTAAAACATTCCTTTTTGATAAAGCTTATAGTTAGAGAGGCTTAGGTTATCCTGAGCTGTTGTGAAGGTGACATTGCGTATGAACTTGTCTTTGAGATAGGTTGTTTTATTTTATTTTATTTCATTTATCTTAGTTGAAAAAAAAATGTCTTTGCACTGAAGTGATTACACTTTTTAGATGCAATTTCTCCAGCTTTAGACATTTCTGGTAAGCAAAATATATGATGGTTTAAGGACCTGAAAAAGTTCCCAGAGTCCCTCACTTTGAGCTATGCTGGGAGGTTGGCAGTCCTTAATTATGAAATTCACCACTGCCTGGTCCAACTCATGCTTCCTGGTAGCTTGATGGTCAAAAATGAAATAATAAAACATGTATTCATTGTGAATAAATTGACCACGAGGAGGTTTTATGTCAGTATACCTGAATTTATCCTAGGTGCATTTGTGGCCTCCTGATTATCATGCTTTGGTCTGTGATGTCTAAGCATGAAAAATGTGCGTTCATTAATGTATGAAAGTTCAGTTGAACAAATGCAACATTCATTTTGCAGAAAATAGTATGAATTATTAAACTAAGAGTCGTTTGAAATGGACTGAAATTCTGATAGATCAAGCAGAAACTGAGGACCAGGATGAAACAAGGCCAAAAAAACCAAATACCTTAAATGCTGATATAAAATCAAAATGATCCCACATGGTGGAAACCTTCAGTTTTCTTTCGGGCTCCACGATGTAACAGTGGCTCTTGGGGAATGATTTTGGTTATTTGACGTTACATTTAGGAACTTTATTTGGAGGGGGTTGACCATTTGGATATCCCCTGCAGTATGTGCTGCTAGCTTTGTAATTTAAATTAGATTTTATTGCCCAACAACCTGCTTTATGGACTACTTATTATCCCTCTCTTTTAGACACGTAAACACAAAGGTAACATCAGCAGGTATGTGCTCTCGATTTTATTAGTTAGCTCAAACCTCATATTATACATATTGCGAGTGCAGTGCCGCTAATAACAGTTCACAAACTGTTCGATATAATTATGTGACATAACAGAATTTCAAAAGTGTCACGTAATGAAGTACAAATACTTTACCTTAAGTAAAAATGTTGGGTATTTATATTTCACTGGAGTAATTCTCTATTAGCCGACGTTTTTACTTTCTACTCCTTACATTTAAAAAATAGCCTAGATACTGTTTAATTTAGTCTTGTCATTGTGTTAAAAATAGGCAAAACAAATTGCGCCAACTGGATAGAATTGGACTGCAGTTTAATAATATTTCTAAACATCTACCATTCTGACACCCTGCTTGTGTGCACACAGGGATCTCGTTAACCGAATATTTTCCGGTGACAGAAAAAATCTTAAGGCCACTCATCATTTTGACATTACAATTCATACCTCTGACCATGTGGTGCAGACGAGCTGACATTTTTAACTTTACGTCGGAGTAAAGGTCACTGAATCGATAAATTAATAATAAAAAGATTGCCATGAAGGTATCCGAGCATCATCTCAGTCGTTTTGCTTGAGTAAAAAACTTGACTTGATACTTCAACTTCTACAGAATCCTTTTAAAACCCTAGTATCTATACTTCTACCTGACGATTGAATGTGAATACCTTTGACACCTCTGACAGGATTCGAGAAAACGACACAATGCAGTCTGTGGGCTACAGGTGTTCTTAACCAGCTCACACTACAGGTAGCCTACTTGGTGAACAACACATGGAATTACATTTAGGATCTGGTGGTAGCATGACTGTGGGATTTTTGCATTATGATGGGTATATTAGATGGTGAGCCAGTATAATAACAGCAGACACTGTTTACTTTAGTTAAAATTGCGGTTATTTATGCATCCTCGCAGCTTCAATATTTTATTCTTGTACAGCTGGATGTGAACGAAATAATAGTGGGTCGCAAATTGATCTGGTTATGCTCAATGGTGTTGTTTCCGAGGCGACCAGAATGATGTTCTGTAGACAGTATTGATATGAAACATAAATACACGTGTGAATAAGTGTATTCTTCAAATGGAATTTAACCTAAAGTTTTCCAAACGTTTTCCTTTCATTGACAGCATTTTTAGGCAGGCATGACCGCAGCCGCCTACACTTTGTAAACATACAGCATAGATTTCAACCAGTTTAATCTATCACACCTGTCCCTGGCGAGAATAAAGATTGGGGTGCACTGGTCTAGAACAATCTAGTCCAGTTTAAAGGGTCTACGTGTTTTAGTTTTCAAATTAGACAAAGTAAAGATGCTCAAGTCAGTAATAAATTAGGTGAAATCGCTCTTGACTTGTTTTTTCGAAGCGGAGGCTACAATCGGAAGCCAACTTTAGCTTCGGTGCGTAATCTCCGCTAATACACTTCCTAAATTAACGTTTAAAATCTTAATCTGCATCACCATTAAACGTCAGCATCACCAGTGTTTCTTACCTATCCGGTGTAAGATGATCCGGGGTGTCCGGGTGAAATCCAGCAGTCTGCGCTGATCATCCATCTCTTCCTCGGACTTTTCTTTAAACTCTGTGAATGTTTCTTCAGCAGGAGTTAAATGCTCGGTGATCAACTCTCGTTGCAGCTGGACTGAAGACATTCTTACTGCCAACATTCACATATTCAGCCCACAGATGATTAAAGTCCCTAGAGTGACTCCAAGCAGAGGGAAAGCTAACGCTGCTAGCATCAGGATGTGTTTTCTTCCTGGTGTTTACTGGGGGTTAACAACGAATCAGATCATTACCGCCACCAACTGGTCTGGAAGTGAACCGCAAAGTATCTTCTGGAAAAGATCCTGTCAACAAATACGTTGGTCTAGGATAATGAAACATTACCTCACAAGTTTTACTTCTTGTGTTTGTTACGACCCTGATGTTAAAGTTTGAAGGGGTTGTAATAAGAGATGACGTGTTAGATGTAACAAACAGCGATTTTATTTTAATTTAGGACAATTTACAATCACTAAAAGTTTTTTAAACAAATAAAATACAAGGTCTTTACTAAATTATAACTTAACAGAAATTATATCCTTGAAGGAGAACAAATGCTGTATATCTATAACAAAAAGAACTCGATAGATTAACTTAAATATGTGAGGCAACGCTCCACCGACTGCGACACAGCAATTAGTTTTTATTAATAAAAATTTATAATATACTTTTCATACAAAGATTGCAACTCAAAGTGCTTTACAGATTAAAAATGACCCCGCATAAACCACATTCCCATCCGATGGGCTCCCATAGAGGAAACACTGGAAGGAAGATTAGAATAACAGGTTAAAATGTAAAAACAAACAGTGGATAAATATGACGAGATTAAATAGTAAAACACGGATAAAATATATTAAGTAAAACATGCAGAGCAATTAAACAGATACTAATAAATAATAAATCAATTAAAACCCCGACTAAAAAGGTGAGTCTTGAGCCTGCTCTCAAAAACATGAACATTCTCTGCGGCCCTGAGGTCCTCCAGCAGCCTGTTCCAGAGGTGAGGGCCATAATAATAGAAAGACACCTGAGTGCATGTCCTGACTTTAAGGGTGACAAGGAGACGGCTGCCAGTGGAGCGCAGAGACCGCGAAGGTTCATATGGTAAAATCAGTTCTGAAAGATAAGAAGGCCCAAGACCATTAAGACACTTAAAAACCATTAAAAGAACCTTAAAATAGATCCTAAAACATATGAGGAGCCAATGCAATGATTTTAAGACCGGTGTAATGTGCTCCCGCCTCCTGGTCTTAGTCAGGACACGTGCTGCTGATTTTTTTTGTAGTTGTAAACCTGAGATGCTCTTTTTGGGAAGACCAGAAAGCAGGGCATTACAGTAATCAATTCTACTGGAGATAAAAGCATGCATCAGCGTCTCCGTATCGGCCTGAGAGAGATTGGGGCAGACTCTGGCAATGTTCTTTAGATGATAAAAACCCATTTTAGTCATGTTTTTAATGTGAGGAATAAAAGTCAGGTCAGAGTCAAAAATCACACCCAGGTTCTTCACTTGTAAAGAAGGATTAAAAGACAGTGATTGTAGTTCTGGTCAAAGTTTCTCTCTCTGAGCCCCAGGAAAGATAACTGAAACTTCAGTTTTGTCCTGGTTGAGATGGAGAAAGTTTTCTGCCATCCAGGATTTAATGTGTAAAATGCAGTTAAAAAGTGCATATATTGGCCGTGTGTCATCAGGAGACATGGAGATGTACAACTGTGTATCGTCAGCATAACTGTGAAAGTTAACTTCATGTCTTCTGATGACGCTGCCAAGAGGGAGCATATACAGGTTAAAAAGCATTGGGCCTAAAATCGAACCCTGGGGCACCCCACATGTAATCTTGTGGACCTTAGAGGAGCACGTAACTAAACTTACCATAAAATTCCTGTCTGTGAGATAGGATGTGAACCATTTGTGAACAGCACCAGAGAGGCCAATCAGTGTGAAACGAGTTAAAAGAATAGTGTGGTCTACTGTATCAAAGGCAGCGCTTAGATCCAGTAGATGTGAGTATGATCAAAGGGGAGATGGTTTATATGTACTGTGAGTTCAGTGGCACTACAACATGTAATTTGTTATTGCACATTCTATTAGTTTTTTGAATGATTACAAAATTCCTTATTTCAAAGTATGTGTTGTAGTAAGATATACGGAAAATGGTTTATATTTGCTGTGTTGTGTGGCACAACAATATGCAACGGTATAGTTTTGACCCATTTTTATGATAAAATGAGTCAAAACTGCCTCATTTTATGAAAACGTGAGTTGTGTAAGTTATATATATATATATATATATATATATATATATATATATATATATAATAAATAACTGACAGTGACAGTATTGGTTCGACTGAGTGGAACCAACACTGTCGCCCTCTGTGCATCATAGTTTAATCTAAAATCATTTAACATCTTCAGAAGGGCCGTCTCTGTGCTGTGGTTCACCCTAAAACCCGACTGAAATTTCTCCAGGACACTGTGTATATCCATAAAATAATTAAGTTGAATTAAGACAAGCTTTAGAATACCAAAACCAAAAAGAATTACCAGCATCAAACAAAAAAAACAATCAGCCTGTGAAAACAAACAACTAAGGCTGTGACACACAGAGCCAACAAGTGACCAAATTACCAGTCCGATTTCTGTAGATCACAAAGGCAATGGGACATCGAGGCATCTGTACAAGACTTAACAAAGCGATCGTAAAACGAGGCTATGCGAACAGGGACAACTAACAACATGGACCCCCCTTCTGACTGAATGGTAGCAGGAGCTTTTATGGGCGAGCAGCTCCCTTGAATTAATCAGGCCGAATGGAAAACATCTGTGCACATCAAGGAGCAGGAGAAGAGGTGGAAAGCCTGTAACTGGGGTTCCGCTGCCCGTGGTGCTGAGTTATGATGTGCGGGAACCCGGCGCTGTCCGCGGTGCTGAAACTGGCCCACAGGGCAGAGAGAGCTATTTCTAAGTAAAACTATTAAATATAGTTTCACTTCAATTGTGTTTAGGCTTTGAATCACCTCTCTTTTTTTCCCTTATATTGCTAATAGTTTATTATAACACGATGGACTGTTTCATCTACACAGTACTCACATTTCCCATTGCAATGTTTCCCTAAAATTAATGGTGCACACCCAGTTTGCCCAAATCTGACTTTCTCTCTCTCTCATGCATACTGAAAATCCATCATTTATCCGTTTCCCTGCTTTGATATTAAATACTGGTGTAATGAACCAATTCATCTTACAATGAGTTTGTCTGGAAGAATGTGTAGTACTTCTTTTGGGTCTTCTTCAGGAAAAGAGCAGGTAAATCTCTGCAGACTCCACACATCCTGGACACAAACTCTTTAGATTTTTACCTTCAGGTTGTTGTGATTGCATTTCTCATAAGATGAACTGAACAGACTTTTGGATGTCTGGGAGCTATTTCAAAGATGGACTGAGCAGACCACATTTCCCTTCAATCCTAGCAGTGACTCCCAACACACTCCTATTGGTCCATGACCACCCACGGTGACATCAGCGATGACATCAGAGCCAAAGGGGGCTATAAGAGTAGTCGCGCCCATTTTGAATTGTTCTCCAGCTAGAAGTTCTTAGATGGACTACTGCTGAACAGAGAACATCTCACCTGTGAAGATTCTCTGTTGTTCTGACCCGCTGGACCGGGGAAGAACTAATTTCAAAGCTTCGAAGTGCGCACCCAGTCTGCGTAACCAGGGTGCACGATATAAGAACTGTTCCAAGACAGTTCATTAGATGTCGATCCTGCAGGCCATCCAGCCTGCATGTGGGCCACACGGTCCTTAAATCCTGTACAGGTTTTTTTTTAAATAACTCTTCCTTTTCTTCAACGACGGACACAATTTGCTCACCTCCTAGTGGACTGGACCTCCTCCAAAGCAAAGTAGGACTGAACCGGTTCATTTATACTAATACTGTGTCTGGGATAAACAGAGAAAATAGAGTTTTAACGAGTTAGATCTCGTTCATTGTTGGTTTAAAGTGTTTTTAAGCGCTGTACCTGTTTGCAAATTTTTGCGTCGTCGCACGTATAAGTCTGAGCTGTGAAACTGCTGTCTTTGAAACTGTCTGTTTTATCCTGAGCAGATCACGCCTTTCTTTTTTCCTTCCTCTTGTTTTCCCTCTCTCTCCCTCCCTGATAACTCCATCGCCAGTCGGGCTCGGTCCGGCCTGCGTTAGCTGGTCTTAGCTGAAAAGTTTAACTCCATTGTCTTTAGTCTGTCGCTAAAGCAGAGGCCTACCACATGGACGCTTCCCCCATGTGCTCCTTTAGCCAAAGCTAGTTTTATGATTCTTTCTTAGACTCTATGTGCTCCCCTCCATCGTGGCACAGAACTGAGATTTATGACTTTGTCTCCTAGGCTATCTGTGATTTGAGCCCCCTGGACTGAGGGCCACCCCCTCCTTTTCTGACCCGAACCTCAGCTGTCTCACTGATTTCCTTTCATGTTAATTGTGTTTAATGTTCACCTATTATTATTGTCTAAGATCTGTAGTAATTTTTGCAGGCTTTACAATAGATGGGATTTTCTATTTTCTAAATAAAGTCCCCTTAACTTAAAGAGAAGTTGTCTGGGATTACTTGGAGTGATGCGTACAATTAATGTCCACAGCGTAAGAACTTATTCCTTCATCTATTGTTTAATTATCTCAGCCTTGTCAGGCTGGTAATCATAAACATAAACTGAGACTGAACAATTTGGCTATATAATATAAATGTTCCTGGAATCCAACAGGATGGTGCCCCTAAACTTGGTAATTTTTACATAAAATTATTATTCTTATTAATAATTGCCCTAAGCAATTATTCATAATTATTCATAGCCAAATCCTATCTATCCGCGGCACAACAAGGTCAACAATACAGATAATTTTTTCATAAAATCAGCTTCCAGAGAGACAGTTTCTCTCCCAGGCTGTCGCTGCATAATTTGTTCTTTTCTTCCTTATCTGCAAACCGTTTATTTATAAGTGTAACAACATCCTTTTAAGCTAAAGCGCTTGATGTGACAAGTAAAAAATAAAATAAAAACATGGAGAGAGCAGACCTCCGCAAAGCACCTCACACTGCCCCCAGATTGCCATTCACGGCATCTCCATGCATGATCAACCCCAAAATGTAATAATTTATTCCTTGGCAAATTTCTAACATTTCCTGAAGGTTTAATCAAAACTCATCCATAACTTTTTGAGTTATTTTGCTAAAAGACAGACAGACGCCAACATGAGCTCCTTGGCGGAGGTGATAAACTGAACAGATAAATATTCAAAGTAAAAAACAGTTTCAATGTTGCAGTTCCCCTGTTCTACCACTAGATGTTGTGCGTACGCATGGACAGAGCTGTTCTTATATTTAGGGACATTTCTACGCACAAGTACAAGATGGTAAATACTACACTATGTGTAAAATTGTTCCTATGCACGAAATATGCACAGATCGATGCATAAGTAGGGTTGATAAATGAGGGCCCAGGAGTGCTGTGTCGACCATCACATGGGTACTTCAGTCTGGTCCAAAAAATTTAGGAGCTTCTCTGGTGCATCTTTCGTGAAGCTCCTAAATGCTTTTGACATTCTGACGATTTTGCTGATTCTACATACGTATTTTAATTATTCATAGTCTTGGCATGTTCGGGACATTCATGAAAAAAATTGTTGCAATGCTTGCATTGGCTTTGGCACGTGAGCAAATAATTTCTGATCATTTTTGATTTAAATTTTATTTTGACAGTCTCTACATCACCCAGCCAACTCCAGCACGCGCAACACCATTCCACGAACCAATTTTTGCATCACTCCGTCACTGACAGTACCGGGAAGTTCCACCAACCTGGTCATTGATCGGCTTATTACTCAATTACTCTGAAAATATGAAGATGGACATACAATTCAGTGTTACCTGTAAAGTTCAATAATAGTTTTTATTTATTTACTGTTCTACAGTTATTTATTGAGGCACTTACTGTGCTGAGAAAGAGATTGTAATCTCTACTTAACCACATGATTACAAATGCTTAATTAATTTCTATAAAACAAATGCAAATGAACAGAAAAGTAGTAAATATCAACTTGTGTGAAGGTTATGGTGTTCAAGAACTGTTGTTCAAACGTCTTGATTCAGCTCTTATTTTGGAGGACACAGAAAACAACACATCCTGTTACCTGGGCGATTCTCTGTATGTAACATGTTTCAGCAGTTCATTACAGTCAGCCTCATGTGGTTTAACTGAAAAAAATATGTTTTTCTATACTGGTATATCCCCATTTATGCTGCCATGGCTGATGCATTGTATGTCAAAGCAGGGGCGTCTCCAGCCTTAAAGGAGTACCTGGACTTAGCCCAGACAAGATGGGATATTTTTGTAAAAAAAAGTGTTCCAATAGATTATAGACTATAGCATATATAGTAAATTGCCTAAGTTATAATTTAGTTTCAATGCATGCATGTCAAAACACTGTAATGTGTCATCTAATATAAAATGGCTTATAATTATATATGAAATGTTCAATGTCTTGTGTTTTGGAAAATTTAATCTGAAAACAGCAAAACCAAACAATTTACTTCAATCAATCTTTCTTCACTTGCTTCCGTTGAACTCTGTTCTTCTTTACTTGACAGTCCCTTTCTGTTCCCCCATTTGTCTTTGCTTTTTCCATCTCTCTCCTCCCACCAGTGAACTCCGCCAATTATTTTTAATTTAGAATTAGATTGCTCACAAACACTGTGCACATACTGTCATTTATACACTATTCACCTATTGCTGTCTCTCTCTGTTTTTATCTCTAGCTGTTTTCTCTCCTCTTCTCCCTCTTCTCTCATAATTGATACCATCTCGGATAGTCTGTTAGCAATCTCTAGCAAAAGAAAAATTTTACTGAAATAACTGACCAATTGTTTGATTGGAACAGCTCTGCTGCTGCCGGCCCCTTCTCTGTCTTTAGCTCATCTTTGCTTCCTTCTACAAAACTATTAAATCAAATCCAAGTGTGCAACACACCAACAAAAAACAAGTCGCACATTTTGTAATACAATAATGTAACACAACAAAGCGGAGAATAAAACCAAACTAGAACATCTCAGGAAATTAAAAAGGGGCCTGCCACGTGATGCGTGATCAGTCGGACCGCTAATCAGAAGTTCTGTTGCTGCGCTCGCTTCAGCATGATAACTAGCATGCTAATGCTAGCTAGCATGTTCCCATTATTATCCTAGAAGACAAGTTAAGCAGTAGAAAAAGTTAATCAAAATTCTAAAACTAAGTCAAATGCTAAAACGAGTTAGCAAGCTTATGCTAACCAGCATGCCAATGCTAGCTAATATGTTATCATTAGCATTTGAGGAATCAGTGCGAAAGGTTAGTCAAAAAGCAAAATTTAAATAGTAAGAATGACCTAGCATGCAAATTCTATCTTAGATGTTTTCATTAGCATTTGGGGAATCAGTAGAGAAGGACCTGGCTGCAGAATGCAGAAAGGGGCGGGGCTGGGTCAGTTGTCAGACCCATACCATATTTGGAAATGACACTGCACGCCAGAAACCGAAGAGGGCGATATTTTCTGTATTAGTTGCACTGTCCCAGGTTTTTTTCCCTTAGAAATTTTTATGGATTTGGGTCAATGTTAAAACATAAAACTCATGAAACAATATATTTACAACTAAACTAAGTTTATTTTACCTTTACCAATACACATTCTGTTAATATTTATAAATTGTCCAGCTCGGCTGCACATTCCTCAAATTTGAGTATCCCATTTTTACTTTTAATAACTGCACAGTACTTTAGTTTTGTCATTTTTGTCCTATGCGTATATTATTCTTAATTCTGTTTAAAGATCTTTTGTGAATCTAGATGCTTCAATTACCCCTTTCACTTTGCTGCCGTTACAGCAGAACTTGACCTCTGTGGGACAGTTAATGATTCTGTTTTTATTCTTCATTGTTTTTGGACACCATATTTTTTGAACATTGTTCAAGATATAATTGAGAAACAATAAGTTTCCAAATATAGTCATAGATTTTAGTCTAATTGATATCTTTTGTTAAAGCTGGAGGGAACTTTTACTTCAATTGCTTAGAAGTGTGGAACCACTGCTGTTTGTAGCAAAAGTTAGATAAATAATGCTGCTGCACAGGCTTATGTTGGGAAGCAGGACAACGAAGCCGAATAGTTTCTAAAATATTCACACAGAATGTGCTGTTCATGTATTTTGGTTTTGCCCTCATGGTAAAAACCTATAGCAAAATCTATGTGCGTTTGTTTTGCAAAAAACATTGTTAAATAATTTGTTTTTGTTTGTTCTGTTTTGGAAAAATGTGTTATTTAGTCTTCAAAACGATTTTTTTTAATACCGTATATGCATTTAACCTTTCTATCTTATGGGCAAAATTTCCACAAATGTAAGTTTAAAGAATACATCCATCTTCTCTTGGATACAATCATGAAAAACGTTTTTCTATACTAAAGATTCACTCTAAAGTACAAATGTTATGATGCAATGTTCAGTCAATAAAGATATATTTTAAAAAGGTTACCCAATAGCACCCACCTCCTTTCCAGAGTTCTATAGTGTCATGTTTGCAGGGTTTTATGACTCAAAAGACAGCAGCAAAATCAGAACACCAGAACGCAGTTTGGATATGATAAGAAATATTTATTTAACAAATAGTGAATGTGAAAGTCTGAGGCACGCCAGGAAATGGGTCCACGATGGCAGGCGGAGGAACTGCAGCAGAGAGGAGATTAGATGAAGTAGACAGGTGATTGAGTTAGGCAGAATGTAAATGGTTACTCACAAATGACTGAGGCGTCTGGTCTTTGGGGAAGGCAAGTAGGATCCAGTAGCGGAGGTAGCTGGAGGCTGATGGTGTGCAAGGCTGTGTGTGTTTGCAGGTGGAGCAGGCAGATGGGAAAAGGCAGACCAGCGGAGGGAATCCAGAGGGAAAGTAAGTTGTTTCCAGAAAGTATCGCCCATGGAACGGAGATCAGAGAAGAAAACCAACTTCGGAGGACAAAGGAGTCTGGATCAGGATCTGTGAGGAAATCAGGAAGCATAAGCGCACAGAGGTCTTGGAAGGTAAACTTCTCTAGAACAAAGTTGGCAGTTTTTACCACGCTGGAAGCGAGAACACTCTGGCATCAGCCTTCCTTCCTCTTTTAAAGCTGGAGAGATGAGCCTGAACGAGCTGCACATGTCGCCAATCAGCCACGCCCCTGCAGAGAAGGTAGGACAGCACACATACACACAGCAGAAACACCAGCAGAACACAGGATCCAAACAAATAGTGATAGTAAGATTTTTAAAATAAAACTCTTAATTTGATTAACAATAGAAATAGAACAGAGAATGCACTCAAAATAAAGCATAGTCTGCATAATAAATTATACTTACACATTTCAACCAATTACTGGTGGGATTAAAGAAAAAAGAAATCATAAACAGTAACTTTTAAAAAGTTTTAAAAACCGCATTAACAATGTACACAAAATAAAATACTGGTGATATGCAGTGAATTGATAATGTAATGATAAAGATAAGCAGCAGGGGGCAGTATATTTTTGGAGAAGCTCATTGATGGCATCAGGTTAGCACATAAAGAAGACTGGTCTGTGGTGTTGAACAATAACAAGTTTGAAGCAGTAGCTTCCAAGTAATGATGCTAAGATATTTTTAACTAGCTCTACAAAAACACCACAAATATCAATGAGTCCAAATATAAGAATTTATGTATTATGGTGGCAATAATGACCGGAATCAATAAAGATTTCAAAAGAAAGAAAATGTGAGACAGCGGGTAATATTCCAAATATCGCCCCCGTCAGTTCCAAATATCGCCCCCGTCAGTTCCAATAACAGTGCCATTGCCAAATATGGTATGGGTCTGACAACTGATCCTGCCCCGCCCCTTTCTGCGTTCTGCAGCCAGGTCTACTTGAATCAGTACAAAAAGTTAGCCAAAAAGCAAAATTTAGCTAAAATGCTAGTATGAGCTAGCATACTAATGCTAACTATTAAGTTATCATTGGTCTTTAAGTAATCAGTAGAAAAAGTAAAGAAAATGCAAAAAATAGCTAACATGAGTTAACTAACATGAGCTAACATGCTAATGCTAACTAGCATGCTATCAATAACCTCCAAAAAATCAGTATGAAAAGTTAATCAAAATTCGAAAATTAGCTAAATTGCTAATATGAACTAGCATGCTAATTCTAACTAGCATGCTAATGCTAGCTACCATGTTATCATTAGCATTTGAGGACATTTAAGGAAGTTAGTCAAAAAGCAAAATTTAATTAAATTGTTAGCATGAACTAGCATGTTAATGCTAACTAGCGTGCTAATTCTAAGTAGCATAATGTTATGTAAAGGGTGTGAATACTAAACAGCAACTTGCATAATTGCTGAAGCATTATGGGAAATAGAGTTGTGGCCCGAAAAAAAAATGTGCCTAGTAAGTAAACTAATTTAAAGACTGACAGACGGAGAGACAGGGAGACAATGTCCTTTAGGAGCGCTGTTCTCGCAGCGCGACAGTCGCCGACAGGGAGAGAGAGACAGAAACTCTATTTAACATTCACTTCAGCAGGAGTGTAAAACATTAAGCCGATATTCTTGAGAGTTTAAATGAAGGCAACTGGACTTTTCTTGTCGTCTTGAATACGTTTTGTCTCTCATACAAGAGGCTTCTTCAGCTCTGAAAACTAGATTGGAAGTATCAGATTTAGGCCGCTATGATCTTAAATGGGAAATCTGAAGACTTTCATTTTGTTGAACTTGTTTGAGTCTTATTTTGAAAGTCCAGCATGGATGTCAGTTAAGGCTGAAGGAGAATCATTAGTTATTAGTGATTCTCTCAATGGTAATCTAGTGTGCTATCACTAATGATAGCTTAAAGCTGCAGTCCAGAGTATTTGAGGGAGAGAGATTTTTTGAATCAGACGTACCAAGGCCCCTTCCAAAACACTCCCCCCACCCCTTCCCTCCCTCCAGCCCTACCGCAGCAGTTGTGCACGCACATCACCTGTGGCGACACAGCGAGTCAAAGAAGTAAGCAGCAAGCTATTGAGCACCATCCAATTGTATTTTTGCTATGGACATTTCGGAGGTGAGCAACTTCTGCATGACTGATGCTCTCTCACAATATGGCGACTGCAAACGGGAAGACACGGAGCGGTCTGTGTGCGCGACCCCATGTTCACATGTTTGCGCGATCCGCATGCAAGTTGTTTGACAGCCGATAATGCAGAAACTCGAATTCTATTGGCAAAAAAAATTTGGCGCTCAGTGTGAAATGCATAGGAGTCTACGGGAGGAAGGTGGGATTAAGAAAAATAAGTGTTGTTGAGCACTAGCCTTTTATCATAGTATTGAACTCCACTATCATTTTAAAGATTTATAAAACTGTGATACTTAAATATATTCTACGGATTGCAGCTTTAAATACATTTCTATTGGTATTAAGATGACGTTTATTGACCTTTAATGGACTCTTCCCCAAAGATACGCCAGGCGCTGCTTTAGGAGCGCTGCTATCGCACCTCAACTGTTGCTGACAAAGAGAGACAGACAGAAACGCTTTTTAACATTCACTTCAGCAGTAGTGTAAAACATTAAGCCGCTATGATCTTCTATTGAAAATTTGAGGGCTTTTATTTTGAAATATTGAGTCTTATTTTGAAAGTCCAGCATGGATGTCAGTTAAGGCTGAATGAGTATCATTAGTTATATGTAGCGATTCTCCCAATGGTAATCGAATTCTATCAGAACTTAAATACATATCTATTAGTGTTAGGATGACCTTTCGTGACCATTAACGGGCTCTTCTCCAAAGACACACCAGGTGCACCTGCTGAGAAAGATTGACAGAGAGACAGGGAGTCAGAGGCTGTGTCCAAATTCAGGGGCTGCAGCCTTCGAAGGACCCATCCTCCCCGGTCTACGTAGGACAGGTCTTTTGTTGATCGGATGTTAGCGGCTGTGTATTTGGACGGTCTAGCCTTCAGATCAAGTTCCACCTCTACCTTGGCGAATGCCCCGTCACCTAGCAACAGTGACGACGCTAAACACAAGCTGGTAAAAATGGAGGTAGAATGACGTTTTTTTTATTCTAGAGGAAGTGCAGAAGTTTTACCGTCGCCGGCATGCTTTATATCTCCGGCTGAGAGATAATCATATCTAGGTAAAGTAACTTTATTAACTTCTACAGAATTACAAGTTAATTTCAGCTAGTTTAATCAAAAAGTTCAGCAACTGAACGACTGGTGGTCAAATGTACACACTTAATATACACTATATATAAACTAAATATTACATTATAACATTTTTCCAGTATTCAGTTGATTAAAAAAATTCTTTGTGGGCAGAAATTGGCTACATATATATCTCCTGCCTGGGCTGCCACCTGATCGTGGTGGAGGGGTTTGAGTGTCCCAATGATCCTAGGAGCTTTGTTGTCAGGAGCTTTTTGCTCCTGGTAGGGTCACGCATGGCAATTTGGTTCTAGGTGAGGGATCAGACAAAGTGCAACCCAAAAGGCCCCTATGATGAATACGGCAAATGGAATCTCGTGTTCCCTCGCCCGGACGCGGGTCACCGGGGCCCCCCTCTGGAGCCAGGCCTGGAGGCGGAGCACTTTGGCAAGCGCCTGGTGGCTGGGCCTTTACCCACGGGCCTTTACCCGTGCTCAGCCCAAAGAGGTAACATAGGTCCCCCTTCCCATGAGCCCACCACCTGTGGAAGGGGCCATAGGGGTCAGGTGTAATACAGAATGGGCGGCGGCCGAAGGCGGGGACCTTGGCGGTCCGATCCACGGCTGCAGAAGCTGGCTCTCGGGACGTGGAACGTCACCTATCTGATGGGGAAGGAGTCGGAGCTGGTGTGCAAGGTTTGGACTGGACATCGTCGGACTCGCCTCCACGCACGGCTCTGGCTCTGGAACCCGTCTCCTCGAGAGGGGTTGGACTCTCTTCCACTCTGGAGTTGCCCTCGCTGAGAGGCGCTGAGCTTGGGTGGGCATACTTGTTGCCCCCCATCTCGGCGCTTATACGTTGGGGTTTACCCTGGTGAACGAGAGGGTAGCCTCCCTCCGCCTACGGGTGGGGGGACAGGTCCTGACTGTTTGTGCTTACGCGCCAAACGGCAGATCAGATTACCCACCCGTTTTGGAGTCCTTGGAGGGATGTGCTGGAGAGTACTCCTCCCGGGGACTCCCTTGTTCTGCTGGGGGACTTCAACACTCACGTAGGCAATGACAGTGAGACCTGGAGGGGTGTGGTTGGGCGGAATGGCCCCCCAATCTGAACCCGAGCAGTGTTTTGTTATGGGAGTTCTGTGCTCGTCATGGATTGTCCATAACGAACACCATGTTCAGGCGTAAGGGTGTCCATATGTGCACTTGGCACAAGGACACCCTAGACCGCAGCTCGATTGACTTGGTTGTCGTTTCATCTGATCTGCGGCCGCATGTTTTGGACACTCGGTTGAAGAGAGGGGCTGAGTTGTCCACTGACCACTACCTGGTGGTGAGTCGGTTCCGATGGTGGGTGAGGACAACAGACAGACCTGGCAGGCCCAAACGTGTTTTAAGGGTCTGCTGGGAATGTCTGGCAGAGTCTCCTCTCAGAAGGAGCTCAAACTCACACCTCCGGCAGAACTTTGAACACGTCCCGGGGAAGGCGGGGGACATTGAGTCCGAGTGGACCATGTTCCGCGCCTCCATTGCCAAGGCGGCTGACCGAAGCTGTGGCCGCAAGTTGGTAGGCGCCTGTTGCGGTAGCAACCCCCGAACCTGCTGGTGGACACCGATGGTAAGGGATGCTGTCAAGCTGAAGGAGGAGTCCTGTTGGTTTTTTTTGGCTTGTGGGATCCCTGAAGAAGCAGGTAGATACCGACGGGTCAGGCAAAATATTGCTCGGATGGTCGCTGTGGCAAAAACTCGGGCGTGGGAGGAGTTTGGAGAGGCCATGGAGAACGACTTCCGTGCGGCTTCGACGCGATTCTGGTCCACCATCCGGCGTCTCAGGGAGGAGAAGCGGTTTGCCACAAACACCGTTTACAGTGGGGATGGTGTGCTGCTGACCTCGACACGGGACGTTTTGGGTCGGTGGATGGAAGACTTCGAAGACCTCCTCAATTCCACCGGCACACCTTTCAATCTGGAAGCAGAGTCTGGGGACTTTGGGTCAGCCTCTCGGATCTCTGGTGCTGAGGTCACTGAGGTCGTTAAAAAGGTCCATGGTGGCAAGGCCCGGGGGTGGATGAGATTTGACCGGAGTTCCTCAAGGCTCTGGATGTTGTGGGGCTGTGTTGGTGAACGAGGTTCTGCAATATTGCGTGGACATCGGGGGCACTTCCCTTGGATTAGCAGACCGGGTGTTGGTCCCCCTGTTTAAAAACAGGGAACCCCACAGTGTCTTCCAACTACAGGGGATCACACTTCTGAGCCTCCCTGGTAAGGTCTATTCGGGGGTTCTGGAGAGGAGGGTCCAGGAGGAACAATGCGGTTTTTGTCCTGGCCGTTCCTCCTGGACCCTCCTCTCCAGAACCCCCGAATAGACCCTCAGCAGGGTCCTGGGGGGTGCGTGGGAGTTCACCCAGCTGGTCTACATGTGTTTTGGGGATTTGGAGAAGGCGTTCAACCATATCCCTCGGGAAGTCCTGTGGGGGGTACTTGATACGGGATGTTAGGTCCCTGTACAACCGGTGCCAGAGTTTGGTTCGCATTGCTGGCAGTAAGTCGGGTTTGTTTCCAGTAAGAGTTGGACTCCGCCAAGGTTGCCCTTTGTCACCGATCCTGTTCCCTAACTTTTATGGATAGGATTTCTAGGCGCAGCCAAGGTGTTGAGGGGATACGTTTCGGTGGCCTCAGGATCGGGTCTCTGCTTTTTACAGATGATGTGGTCCTGTTGGCTTTATCGGAGCATGATCTACAACTTTTGCGAATCAGCACCTCCAAATCCGAAACCATGGTCTTGAGCCAGAAAAGGGTGGGGTGCCTTCTCCGGGTCGGGGATGATGTCCTTCCCCAAGTGGAGGAGTTTAAGTGTCTGGGGGTCTTGTTTACAAATGAGGGAAAAATGGAGCGGGAGATCGATAGACGGATTGGTAGGGCATCTGCAGTTATGCGGGCGCTGTACCGGTCTGTCGTGGTGAGGAGAGAGCTGAGCCGAAAGGCGAATTTCTCGATTTACCGGTCGATCTACGTTCCTACCCTCATCTATGGTCATGAACTCTGGGTGGTGACCGAAAGAACGAGCTCACTGATACAAGCAGCTGAAATGAGTTTCCTCCATAGAGTGTCTGGGCTCTCCCTTAGAGAAAGGGTGAGAAGCTCAGTCATCCGGAGGGGGCTCAGAGTAGAGCCGCTGCTCCTCAACATCGAGAGGACTCAGTTGAGGTGGCTCGGGTATCTGGTTAAGATGCCTCCTGGACGCCTCCCTGGTGAGGTGTTCCGGGCACGTCCCAGTGGGAGGAAACCCAGGGCAAGACCCAGGACACACTGGAGGGACTATGTTTCTCGGCTGGCCTGGGAACGCCTTGGGATTCCTCCCGAGGAGCTGGCCCAAGTGGCTGGGGAAAGGGAAGTCTGGGTCTCTTCGCTTATGCTGCTGCCCCCGCGGCCTGACCCCGGATAAGATAATGTTAAAGGGAGGGTGATGCTTGAAATCATTGTTCTTCCATTGTTAACCATGGTGATCTGCAAAGAAACTCGTGCAGCCATCATTGCGTTGCATAAAAATGGTTTCACAGGCAAGGATATTGTGGCTACTAAAATTGCACCTAAATCAACTATTTATAGGATTATCAACTTCTATACAACTTCTAACTATAACTTCAAGGAAAGAGGTTCAATTCTTGTTAAGAAGGCTTCAGGGGGTTCAAGAAAGTCCAGCAAGCGGCAGGATCGTCTCCTAAAGAGGATTCAGCTGTGGGATCGGAGTGCCACCAGTGCAGAGCTTGCTCAGGAATGGCAGCAGGCAGGTGTGAGCGCATCTGCACGCCCAGTGAGGCAAAGACTTTTGGAAGATGGCCTGGTGTCAAGAAGGGCAGCAAAGAAGCCACTTCTCTCCAAAAAAAAGACTCAGGGACAGATTTATCTTCTGCAGAAAGTATGGTGAATGGACTGCTGAGGACTGGGGCAAAGTCATATTCTCTGATGAAGCCTCTTTCCGATTGTTTGGGGCATCTGGAAAAAGGCTTGTCCGGAGAAGAAAAGGTGAGCGCTACCATCAGTCCTGTGTCATGCCAACAATAAAGCATCCTGAGACCATTCATGTGTGGGGTTGCTTCTCAATCAAGGGAGTGGGCTAACTTACAATTTTGCCCAAAAACACAGCCATGAATAAGGAATGGTACCAAAACACCCTCCAACAGCAACTTCTTCCAACAATCCAGCAACAGTTTGGTGAAGAACAATGCATTTTCCAGCATGATGGAGCACCGTGCCATAAGACAAAAGTGATAACTAAGTGGCTCGGGGACCAAAACGTTGAAATTTTGGCTCCATGGCCTGGAAACTCCCCAGATCTTAATCCCAT
The DNA here is from genome assembly GCA_963556495.2 of Valencia hispanica. Classification (NCBI taxonomy): domain Eukaryota; kingdom Metazoa; phylum Chordata; class Actinopteri; order Cyprinodontiformes; family Valenciidae; genus Valencia; species Valencia hispanica. The sequence goes on along the minus strand of OY747713.1, from coordinate 13,918,199 downwards.
TGAGAACTTGTGGTCAGTTCTCAAGAGGCGGGTGGACAAACGAAAACACACTAATTCTGACAAACTACAAGAAATGATTATGAAAGAATGGGTTGCTATCAGTCAGGATTTGGCCCAGAAGTTGATTGATTGAGAGCCCAGTCGAATTGCAGGGGTCTTGAAAAAGAAGGGCCAACACTGCAAATACTGACTCTTTGCATAAATGTCATGTAATTGTCTATAAAAGCCTTTGAAACGTATAAAGTGCTTGTAATTATATTTCAGTACATCACAGAAACAACTGAAACAAAGATCTAAAAGTAGTTTTGCAGCAAACTTTGTGAAAACTAATATTTGTGTCATTCTCAAAACTTTTGGCCACGACTGTATAAATAACTACACAATAATTTATCCTACTGTCAATTTTTGTTTTTTCTTTTTCAATAGTCATTTTAAATTGTTCAAAGTAAGCTTTATGTTCATATCATTAAAAATTGTCATAATATAACTGTTAATAAAATGACTTGATGTTTACTATTTGTTTTAATGAATTTATTCATAACAACCATCGAACAACTAAATAACCAATGTGACAAAAACATGTTGACAAGCAGAAAACAGTCTATCCATCCGGTCCCTCCTCTCCTCAGCCTCCCTTTGCTTCTTCATGTCCTAAACAAGATATCAAGAAACAGTTGACAAAAAGCACAAAAAAAAAAACTTTTAGGAAATTCTATATTTATCAACACGATCAGTAATAAATTATGTATTGATGCACATACAGTACTTTTTCATAAATAAAAAAAAATCTCATTTGTTTTTGGCCAACAAAGGGTGACATTCCCCTCCAGATCCACCAGAATTGTTCTAATAAAATAAATAGAAAATAAGTGAAGATGAGGAACATGTCAACTGTGTTAATTCGTTAACACAAGATTTCACATACTGAGATCCTAGGTTCTGTAGTTTTTTAGGCTTAATAAGACTCCTCTAAGCATAAGGTGTGTAACTGGATTTATTATTTTACTTCCATGCCACCGTGGCCCAATTTTGTACCGGTAAAGAGGTAATAATTTCTCCTACAAGGAGTCGTCTTTTTGCTTTATTTACAAAAAACGAAATTAGATGTATATAAGCGGGGCAATATACGGAGAACCATTAGACCAACACATGAGCTCATTTACGAGCGATGATTTAAAAAAATAATATTAAAATACATGTCTATATCAACAACAAAAGCCAAACAACACAACCACTTAACTTTTTAATGTACTTACTTTTAAAACTCTACTCCCCTCCCGCTTCGGCCGCCATTGTTGCTGGAACAAAAATCTCCAGTTCTGCCTGCAAGCCTATAGACATGTGCAAGGCTGCTCACAGCCTTAGCAAACACTTGTACCGAAGTGTCTTCTTTTACCGCATCCAAAACTCCCGATTAGTAACCTATTGCACCCTCTGGTGGTTGTCTTGGGCCAATGCATTTCATGAGGCATTGTAATCTGTCATGTGCGGGCCTGATACGTGAATGTGTGGGCCCGGCCCGCCCAGGCCCACCCATGGCGCCGGGCCTGCTTCTGGGCATAGCACAGAGAATTAGCCGACAACCCCACCCGTGATCTAGGGGCTCACACAGCAAGACACTGGTGGGTTTTACTCCCTTACTATAAGCTTCCCCCCCTAAAGTACTGGCTTAGCTACAGTCTAAAATCTAACAAAAGGAAAAAAACATGAAATAACCCAAAACATGAACTAGTAACATTAAAACATTTAGCTATCCTGGTTGCAAGACCCTCCCCCGCGGTCTAAGCTTTGGCACCGGCATGGCCTCGAAGTCGGTATATTGGGGGCCTGCTGCCGATCTGGCGCAGCAAGGATCTCCACCAGCTGCAGGGGATCCTCCTCCACAACTGGAAAGTGGATTAAAGCACTCCTATGCTTCCCCTTTCTGCCACACTGCCCTGCCTGCACAGCAACCTATCCCTAATGCCCCTGGCTATCTTCACCACCGGCAGCCCTAAGTAGCCGGCAGCCCTCTCTCACAAACACTTCAGCTCATAGGTACAATCACTGCTCTCTTCTCCCACTCTCCATTCTACCTCACTCACTCAGGTGCAGCCACTGCTCTCCTCTCCCACTTCCCTCCACTCTACCTCACTCACTACAATATTCAGCAATCACTGTTTATCTCTCCAGCATGTCTTCTCCAATCTTCACGTCCAGCTGCTGGAGAACTGGTTCATGCCAGTCTGATTGTAAAGCATGAACCAGCACATTCTAAGTCAGACTGTTCACAGTTTTCTTGCTGCCCCGGCGTCTTTCTCTCTGGTGATCTGACATCTTTATCAGGAACATTAAGCTTGCTTCCCCTAACTTTGTCATCTCGCCTTAGATACATTCACTAGACAGAGAACATATACTTAAATCCTAATTAGATATGAATATTCCCACCACATTACTTTCTCAGATATGTTCTGCATCTACAAAGGCAGCAAGACTGTCTTCCCCAATGTTATGGTCTTTTGTCCTTGGTGGAAAAACTGGTGTCTCCTGATTGGAAGTTTTTCTGATGTTGCAGCTCTCATTTAATCCACATAATAGACCTAAGTGATGTCCACCTGATTAGTAACTTTTACTTCCATAACAGCGAATAAAGATGAGTCGAATAATGTTCTACCATGAGTTCAGCTGTTGGTTAATAACCTCTGACTTTCCAGGTCTGGAGATTTTGGCTTTCAGAAGCTTCAACCTCAAAAGACATAGAAACACACCATGACTAGTGATGCTCCAAGCTTTATTCAGGTTTTCTTTAAAGCCAGTTTAAATTTTCTTTCTGACAACTAACATGTAGAAACTCATTTGTTTAAACTGAATCTTTGACGTCTGCATTTACAAAATGCTGACCACACAAATAAAAAACTGCCACATTTCATACATTTTAATAGTTATAAACAATATATACAAAAATATTACAAAACATGAAAATATTTTTTTTAATTCCTATAAAACAATATGATAAAACTTTTTACAATCTGTGTTCACACAATTTAATTTTTTTAAGTAATTTGGTTCATCAATCAAGAAGACCTTTATGGAAAACAGCCACAGAAGAAAATAAGGCAATAGAAATGGCAGGAAAAATGTAAGTTTCCCACAACTTTAGCAGGGAAAAACAGAACAAATGGAGAATCAAGAATAGAAGCAATAAAATTAGTTGACAAAACATTTTGCAGTTCTAAAAAGTAGACAGTTTTAACTTCTAGAAGTATAAGATGTATTTAAATACATTCATATTCTTAATTAAAATACTTTTTACTAAGTCAGAGAATGTTTATAATCATCAGTAAATTCAACTTTAAATCAATGAAAGAAAGCTTTGATCTCGTTTAGCTCTTATGGTGCGTTCACACCAAAGCGTCAAAAACGCAGCGCACGCCAAAGTTTGACGCTTGAACATCCGCACCTCGACGCGCGTCCAATTCACTTTGGACGCACGTCAAAATTGTGTATCTTGACTGATTTTGATGCGTGTCAAGTGGGAAATACATGGCTTGTGGGAGGAAGTAGTGCCAGACGGTCTGTTTGCAAGATGGCAGCTGTCGATGTAGCCTTTGAAGAGAGAGTCTCCTTTCTCTATTTACTGTACATCAGCGGGAAAATGATTGTAAAATAGCGGGACAGTAGGCGGGCTTGCTGGCTTCTGCACGGGTTCGCAGGGTCAGTCAAAAGTGAAATGAACGTACCAGGTTGCCCTATCTCCTTACTTATATTCCAAAGCGAGGTCCTTTTTATTCCCGTCTCTGTAGAGAAAGCAACTGGTGTTGTATAGCTCAGGGTGATTAGCCACGGCCATTATCAGTATTTCCTCCATGTTTAATGAATGAATTTTGCCGGACCTGACCCCGTGAACTGGGTCACAGCATCACGTGACACCACGTCACCAGACTCCTGATCGGTTGACGCCGAAGATCAGATTTTTCAACTTCAGCAGCAGACTCAAAAACGCATGACGCGCGAATGCACAAAATGCACCACATAAAACGCTTCATTCGCGCAAACTTGATGCGTGAATAAGGCAGAAATTCGTGATGCTATGCAAAAACCCTGACGCGCGTCAGGACGCTTCTGCATTGACTTTACATGTAAACCTGACGCCCTTGACGTTTCAAACACGTTTGGTGTGAACGCACAGTTAAACATTTTTCAGTGGTTTAAGGATTTAATTTCTTTAGTAAACTAGACACCAAACTAAGTTCTTAGTTTGGTGCCCCAATCTTTGATATTTCACAAGGTTTTATCCTTTCCTTCATACGTTTCCACGTCAGCTGTTGAATTAGCACCAATAATAAAACCTTAGACTGACAATTTTTCATGAGTCTTACATGGATATGGCTTTTCACCTGTGTGGGTTCTCGTGTTTATTCAATAACTGTTTAAATCTTTAAATTTTTTGTCTGTGTGACACCTCATGTGACGAGTCAAACCATAACTATGAGTAAAATCTTTACCACAAATTGGACAAGAGAAATGCTTCTCACCTGTGTGAACTCTCACGTGACGAGTCAAACTATATTTATCTCTAAAACCTTTGCCACAAATGGTACAACAAAAAGGCTTCTCACCTGTATGAACTCTCATGTGACGAGCCAAACTATATTTCTCACCAAAACCTTTGCCACAAATTGTACAAGAGAAAGGCTTCTCACCTGTGTGAACTCTAACATGTGCATCTAAACCATATTTTGTAGTGTAGCTTTTTCCACAGATCAGACATTTAAAAGGATCCTCACCTGTGTGAATTCTCATGTGAACTGTTAAATGGCTTTGTTTAGTAAAACGGTTACCACATGTCATACACAGAAAAGGCCTCTCACCTGTGTGAGTTCTCATGTGATCTGTTAAAAGTCTTTGTTTAATAAAACATTTTCCACATGTTGTACATGGAAAAGGCCTCTCATTTGTGTGAGTCTTGAAGTGATCTCTTAGGGTACTGGCATTCCTGAATGCTTTTCCACAGTTCTTGCATAAAAATGGTTTCTCACCTGTGTGAACTCTCATGTGTTCATTCAAGGAATCTTTAGCTCTAAAAGTTTTTTCGCAGGTTTTACAGGAAAAGGGTCTTTCATTTGTGTGAACTCTCATGTGACAGGTCAAATAAACTTTCCGAATAAAACCTCTGCCACAAACTACACAACAGAAAGGCTTCTCACCTGTGTGAGTTCTGATGTGTGCATCTAAATCATATTTGGTAGTGTAGCTTTTT